>CM018076.1:75496045-75581012 GCA_008658365.1 Alca torda
TGGTACATTGAAGGAAGGCTGTTCATATAAGCTCTAAATGACATTTTCGTGGTTTGGCCTCAGACAGCAACAAAGAACCACGTGCCGCTCGCTCGGGTCTTCCCAATACAGGAAGAATCAGAAGAAAAAGGGAAAACTCTTGGGTTGAGACAAAGGCAGTTTAACAGAACAGCAGAGGGAACAAGAAAAACATCAACAATAACACGGATAGAGGAATATACAAACACGATTACGGAACCGCCGCTCCATGCCGCTCACCGACCGGACCCGGGACGCCCCAGCCCGCTCCAAGCGGCGACTTCCTGCCCCCTCCCCTGGCAGCTCAGGGTGGGCATGGCTCACATGGCATGGAATACCCGTGTCCTGGGGACAATTAACCCTATCCCCACCGGAACCAGGACACTGATCAACCATGATCTTACAGGCAAATAACAAACAACCAGCCATAGGCCCTGCATGGGCAAGCCGTTCCCGAGAGCGTAAGCGTGTCGGCTGGTGAAAACTCCCCCAGTATTTCAGGACTTCCATCGGTTCTAAACATTGTGTATATACAAACTTCTTCGCTTGATGGAGTGTCAGCCCTAGTCGTGTATGAGAACAGTACCATACTGGGCAAAACACCTGCTCAAGCGGAGTCACCTAACGACACTGCACACAACAACAAACAAACAGTAACAAATCAGCAGGTACAAGCTGGTGCCCACACACACTTACACAGCAGACATACAAAACCAGCACTACTATCGCAGGGAGATGGCTGGGGAGGGGAGGGGGTGAGGCGGGCAGCGGCGGGAGCGAAGCGGCTCCGGCTCCATCCTTCTCTGCTGACATTCTGACAATACACGGCAATACCCCGATTCCGGCTACGCACGGATAAGCGGTTGATAAGGAGGAACAGACACGGTACCTGGCACAAATGGAGAAGGGTTAAGAATGGAGGAGTGCGATAACGACTTTCGTCACTGTTGCTGTAAAATCTCCTCCGCAGTTGGAGCAGATGCAGGCATAGCTTTAATTGGGGTTAAACGTGGGTATAAATCAGGTTCAGTCTCTCAAGTTATTGGATCAGGACCAAAGGGATCTTCTGGCTCCTCGCCTCCTGAATTCTGCTTTTGGTAATGTTCTTCAGGATTGGGAATTTTAGCATATTCAGACTGAGGGTCCGCAACTGGGGGTATCATTTCAAATGACCGAGGTTCCTCTGGGGGAGACTGTGGTGCCTCTCCAGCAACCCCTTGTAGGGCTTGCTCTGCGGGATGCAGTGTTCGTATGGCAGTGAGTACAGTTCGCCAAGTAAGTATTATTCCTTCTGGCAAGGACAACTGCAGTGTCTCCCGCGTTTGCAATTCCTCCCCCACTTTTTGCCAGTGAGCTAAATCACAGGACCCCCTTCAGGGAACCATGAGCAAGAATCGCGTACCCGTACAAGCAAAATCACTAGTTTGACAGGGGCCACTTTAAAGCCCTGTCCTGTGAAAGTGCGCTGCAGAAGCTCAAGTTGCACTTTCTGTTCTCGAGTAGCTGTTTGTCCCATTTTTAATGTCTACCGCGGCTGCTCACCTTTTTTGTCCAGCGAACAGCAATGAAAGTAATTGTTTAGAGAGCTCTCGGTATTAATTCCTCCGTCCAGCCGCGGGTTACACTACCGGATAATTATTTCTTCCTATCTCTGTTCCTTTTAATCCTTGTTCTTCTAACCTGATTTGGGCGCCATCTGTGGTGTATGAAGGCGCGGACTGCAGCTGTGATGAGCACAAAATCGTTTATTGCTTCTCAGGCCTCGGCTTTTATACCCAAGCTCTAAAACCTTCCATGCACCTGCTAGGCAAGTAAACGCATATTTCAGATCACTGACCCAGTCGTCTTATTCAGTTCCCACCAAGATAAGCACGAGAAGCTGTTTTCTTGTTCCATGTTTATATTGCACCAGTTCCTCTTCATTCCATCCGTATCGATATCTGCGTTCCTGTTTCTGTGTGCTCTGCTCACTGTGTCCTTGGCTGCACGCAGGCCTCTGCTCATAGATCTGCCACAGAGGACATTAAGGTTGGGGGCACCCTAGGTTGTACTGATCATGAAATGATAGAGTTCAGGATCATGGGTACTATCCACAAAACAACAAGAAGTAAAATTACAACCTTGGATTTCAGGAGGGCTAACTTTGACCTCTTCAAGAAAATGCTTGGAGAGATCCCATGGGCTCGGGCTCTGGAAGGCAAAGGGGCTCAAGAGAGCTGGTTGGTATTCAAAGACCATTTCCTCCAAGCTCAGGATGGGTGCATCCCTAAGAGCAAGAAATTGGCCAAGGGATGCAGGAGACCTGCATGGTTCAGCAGGAAGCTTCTGAAAAAGCTCAAGTGGAAGAAGGAAGTTTACAGTAAGTGGAAGAATGGACCGACCCCTTGGGAGGATTACAAGAATGCCACCAGAGCGTGCAGGGATGAAACAAGGAAAGCCAAGGCCGCCTTGGAATTAAACCTAGCAAGGGATGTCAAGCTCAACAGGAAGGGCTTCTTCAAGTATATTGGAGGCAAAAGGAAGACCAGAGAAGTTGTGGGCCCACTGTTGAATGAGACAGGAGCCATGCTGACAGAGGATGCAGAGAAGGTGGAGTTACTGAATGCCTTCGGTCTTTACTGCTCGGCCCAGCCCTCAGGAGTCCCAGGCTTTGGAGAAAGTAACGGGGAAAGAGGAAGACTTCCCCTGGGTTGAGGAGGAGCAAGTGAGGGATCAGTTAGGTCAATCAGATATTCACAAGTCCATGGGCCCTGATGGGATGCACCCGAGAGTGCTGAGGGAGCTGGCGGAAGTCATTGTTGGGCCGCTCTCCATCATCTTTGAAAGGTCCTGGCGAACAGGCGAGGTGCCTGAGGACTGGAGGAAAGCCAGTGTCAGTCCAGTCTTCAAAAAAGGCAAGAAGGAGGAGCTGGGGAACCACACGCCGGTCAGCCTCACCTCCATCCCTGGAAAGATGATGGAACAGCTCATTCTGGGCATCATCTCAAGGCATGTGGAGGAAAAGAAAGCTATCAGAAGTACTCAGCATGGATTCACCAAGGGGAAATCATGTCTGACTAATCTGATAGCCTTCTACGATGGAATGACTGGATGGATAGATGAGGGGAGGGCAGTAGATGTGGTCTACCTTGACTTAAGCAAGGCGTTTGACACGGTCTCCCACAGCATCCTCATAGGGAAGCTTAGGAAGTGTGGGTTAGATGAATGGACAGTAAGGTGGATAGAAAACTGGTTGAAAGACAGAGCTCAGAGGGTCGTGATTAGGGGCACAGGGTCTAGTTGGAGGTCAGTGACGAGTGGTGTTCCCCAGGGGTCAGTACTGGGTCCAGTCCTCTTCAATATATTCATCAATGACCTGGATGAGGGGATAGAGTGTACCCTCAGCAAGTTTGCCCATGACAGAAAGCTCAGGGTGGGGGGGGTGGCTGACACACTGGAAGACTGTGCCGCCATGCAGAGAGACCTGGACAGGCTGGAGATTTGGGCGGAGAGGAACCTTATGAAATTCAACAAGGGCAAGTGTAGGGTGCTGCACCTGGGGAGGAATAACCCCATGCACCAGTACAGGTTGGCAAGCAGCTCTGTGGAAAGAGACCTGGGAGTCCTGGGGGACATCAGGATGACCATGAGGCAGCAATGGGCCCTGGTGGCCAAGAAGGCCAATGGCATCCTGGGGTGCATCAAGAAGAGTGTGGCCAGCAGGACAAGGGAGGTCATCCTCCCCCTCTGCTCTGCCTTGATAAGGCCGCACCTGGAGTACTGTGTCCAGTTCTGGGCTCCCCAGTTCAAGAAGGACAGGGAACTGCTGGAGAGAGTCCAGTGGAGGACTACAAGATGATTAGGGGACTGGAGCACCTCTCTTATGAAGAAAGACTGAGGGATTTGGGTCTCTTCAGTCTGGAAAAAAGATGGCTGAGGGAGGACCTTATCAACACTTATAAGTACTTAAAGGGTGGGCATCAGGAGGATGGGGCCAGGCTCTTTTCAGTGGTGCCCAGCAACAGGACAAGAGGTAACGGGCACAAACTTGAACATAGGAAGTTTCATCTCAACACGAGGAGGAACTTCTTTACTTTGAGGGTGGCAGAGCACTGGAACTGTTTCCAGTGGGGATTGCTCCCACATGGAAAGCACCAGGAGGGAAAAGTGGGGCTTGTTCTCACTGTCTCAAGGAACAGCTTTCACTGCCCCAGTAGCCTCTGTGCTAACACTCTGCAAAGAGCTGCTCTGCAAACCAGGAAGCATGTCTCCGGATATATGGAAATATTTGAGGCACGTCCTGGGGCAAGTGAGAAAGCGTGGTTTTGAGGCTGAAAGCGCCAAAAAAGGGTGAAGCCCCAAGGTCTGTGGGGTGATGCAAGCAGTTCCCAGAGAGCTTTAGAACATGCCACAGTTTTCCCTCCTGACACCCTGGCAGTGGGAGCAATCTCCAGACATATGGAAATTTTTGAGGCCAACCCTAGGCTGATTGAGAAAGGGTGGTTTTGAGGCTGAAGGCGTGCGGAAAGCCTGGAGCGCCAAAGTGTGCAGGGTGATGCAAGCGGTTCCCAGGGAGCTTTAGCAAGAGCCACGGTTTTCCCTCCTGGCTCTTTGGGTGTGGCAGCAATATCCAGACGTTTGCTATTTTTGAGGCCGCTGCTGTGGCAAGTGGGAAAGAATGGTTCTGAGGCTGAAGGCACCAGGAAAATCCGGAGCCCCAAGGACTGTGGAGCCATGCAAGCGGTTCCCAGAAAGCTTTAGAACAAGCCACAGTTTTCCCTCCTGGCACCTTGGGCGTGGGAGCAATCTCCGGACATATGGAAATTTTTAGGCTGGTCCGGGAGCGAGTGAGAAAGGGTGGTTTTGAGACAGAAGTTTCCCAGAAAGCCTGGAGCACCAAGGTCTGTGGGATGATATAAGGGGTTCCCTGAGACCTTTAGAACAAGCCAGTTTTCCCTCCTGGCTCTTTGGGCGTGGGAGCAATCTCCGGATATACGGAAATTTTTGAGGTCGGCCCTGGGGCGAGTGAGAAAGGGTGGTTTTTGAGGCTGAAGGCAAAAATGTCACGTTAAAGGACTGTTGTTTCGATATTTGTCTGTCAGAGTCCCAGGACTTTCACTGATTTACTATCAGAGTCCCACCAAAGGACTTTCCCTGAACCAGATTCACAAATAATCAAAATTAGTTATTTTATTGAGAGCGACAGCCGCAGATTCAAGGTTGCCGTTGATAAATTCACTAACTACAATAGTGCTAATTACTTAAAGTGAATATTGCTAGCAAAAATAACACCAGTACAACAACCCGGGGTAGCATTCCCCAGAGGGTGAAAGGCGCAGCGCTTACCCAGAAAGGCATCCCTGCCTGGGGTGGAGGAAGAGAACACAGCCCTTTGACTGGCCCGTCAGCGAGTTTCTTCTCTCCCCATTTAACAGTCATTTTCTCCATCCTTTTATCCCCAAAACTATGAGGTTTCCCTCCCCTAGGTGACGTGTAGTATGATTTGGGTGGAGAGATGAGTGCTATAGTCGTATATGTTTAGCATGATCTCTAAAATCTTCTTTAGCATATACAGGGGTGTCAACTTTAATATGCATTTCCCAGGTAACGAGGCAAAGGTCAATTACCGGGCATGGCAGCTTCTCAAGGAAACAAAGAGCTACACAAAGTCTCTGTTATCTCAATTTTACTGTCTCTGCTGACAAAAAACAGGGCTGTTCTGGCTCCCCAAGACTACCCCGTTATTTATGTATCCTGTGACAGCCAGACAAGCCTTCACTCCCCTGGACTGCACAAGAGAGAGCAAAGTCAGTCTTAATTGCTCTTTGAGCACAGAGACTTCACCTCATTATCCAAATGCCACACCCCCCATCCCCCATGAACCCTTGTGCAAACACTCGTGTAAGCCCCCTCCCCAGCCCCCCAACACTCCCAGCCCCTGACTCTTTGCACGAGCGTTTGCATGAACCCTGATGTGAATCCTCGTGTGAGTCTCCTCACCCATCATCCCCTCTCCCACCCCTAAATCCTCCGCAATTCCCCCCTGAAACCCCTCCCCCACCCTTTCAAGCCCCCACGAACCCCCGTGCAAACCCTCGTGCAACTCCTATTGCAAAAGCTCCTCATGTGCCACCCCCACCCCCTCCCCACCTCCAAAATCCCAAATCCCCCTTCAAACCCCTCCCCCACCCCTCAATCTTCCAGCCCCCCACAAACCCTCGTGCAAGGCCTCGTGCGAATCCTGGAGTGAATCTTTGTGCGAGCCCTTGTGCCAACACCCCCGTGCACCAGCACCCCTCCCCCTCTGCACTCCCCACCCCCAGCCCCCCCCAACCCCTCCCCAGCCCCCCGCCAGCCCCCTCCCACAAGCCCTCCTGGAAATCCTCATTCAACCCCTTGTGAAAACAGCCCTCACAGGACATCTTCCCCCCTCCCCCTCTCCCAAATCCCCACTAAAACCCCTCCCCCACCACCCCAACCCCCTCCCACAAACCCTCCTGGAAATCCTTGTGCAAACTCTTGTGCAAGTCCTCATGAAGGCCCTTCATGTGCCACCCCCAAATCCCCCCTTTCCCACGCCTCCAACCTCCCCCACCCGTATGAGCCCCTGTGCAAACCCTCGTGCAAATGTTCATGTACCACCCTCCACTCCCTTCCCAACCCCTAAATCCCTCCCAACCCCCCCTCCACCCGCCCCCCATCCCTCCCCAGGCCCCTACGAACGCTTGTTCAAGCCCTTGTGTGAGCCCCCTTGTTCCCAACACCCAGCTCCCCCACCCCGAAATCCTGTTCCTGTCCAACCTGCAACCCCCGCAGCCCTCTACAAACTCTTGTGCAAGTCGTCGTGCAAATTCTCATGCGAATCCTTGGGAAAGTCCCCTCATGTGCACCGCCATTCCCACCCCCGAGCCCCTTTAACCCCTCTACCACATCCCCCCCCCGCCATGAATCCTTGTGCACATCCTTGTGCGAGCCCCCTCCTGTGCCATCACCCACCCCATCCCCCCTCTTCCTCCCCTCGAACCCACCCTCAAACCTCTCCCCCACACCCCCTGAAAAACCCTCATGCAAACCCTTGTGCAAAACGTGCTCATACACTCTCCACACCCCTCCCCATCCCTAAAATTCCCCCAAACCCCTCCCCCACCTGCAAAACCCCCTCATTCCTCTACAAACCCTCATGCAAATCCTCATGTGAATCTTTGTGCAAACCCTCATTCATAAATTGCAGTGCACCACAGCCTATCCTCCTCTAAGCTCATGCCCCCTGAACCCCCCCCAAATACTCCCCAAACCCCCCCTCACCACACACAGCCCCCCACCCCACTCCCCAAATCCCCCCTCAACCCCCTCCCCCATCCCCCACATGCCCACCCCCCTGTCCCCCCACCCCCCTCCAACAAGTCATCATGGAAATCCTTGTGTAAACCCTCGTGCAAAACCCCCTTGTATGACCCCCCGCCCCAAAATTTCCCCTCAGACCCCTCCCCCACCACCCACATGCCCGGCGAACCCTCACGCAAACCTCCAGGTGAACCATCATGCAAGGGCTTGTGTGAATCCTCGTGCAAATCCTTGTACAAGCCCCATCATATGCTGCCACCCAATCCCTTCCCCGCGTCCCCAGTCCCCTCTTCCCCCCCCCAAACCCTTCTGTGAATCCTGGTGCAAGGCCTTGTGTGAATCCTCGTGCAAATTCTCATGTGAAACCCCTCGTGTGCCATAATCCAACCCCTCCCTCCTCCCCCACCCCCAAATCTAGCATCAATCCCTCCCCCACGCCCCCAGCCCCGTGAAATCCACGTGCAAGGCCTCATGTGAATCCTCGTGCAAATCTTCATATGAGCCGCCTCACGTGCCCCCTCCCCCACCTCCCAAATCCCCCCTCAATCTCCCCACCCCCTCTGCACCCCACAAATCCTGGTGTAAACCCTCACGCGAGCCCTCGTGCGCCCCCCCTCGTGCACCACTCCCCAAATAAAACCTCCGATGCTCCACCTGAAATGCTGCAGCTTGTTCTGGAGTGCGCCTGCACCGGGACAGTGCTGGGCATGGCTGGTGATGGTCAGAGGTCGCTAATTGCGGCAGAGCAGCTCAATGGCACAGGCATCGTCAGACCGTGCCGCGAGTTCTTAAAATCCCAGCTGGGCCTGGACGATTGCGTGGGCATCCGGAGACTCCCAGGCTGTTCTTAGTGCTGCCCCGCCTGCGGGAAGCAGCCCAGGTGTTCCCCCTCCATGGCTTCCAGGAGACGACCAGGGTGTCTGCAGAGCTTCTGGAGCGTTCCGACGGGTGAGCGTGACAGGAGAGACACCCCATGCGCCCGGCGCTGGAAATAGACTGATGGCGGCTTTCTGAACTACAGACCTGGTTTGGAGAGGGATGGTTTTGTTATGGACTTTGGTGACATCGTGAGGCCCCTGGTGCCTGCCCCGTGATGTCACAAAGCAGGACTCTGACTGCCCCGTGATGTCACAAAGGGGGGCTCTGACTGCTCCGTGATGTCACAAAGGGGGGTGTTCCTCCCTGCTGTATATAAAAGGGGGCGCGGGTACCGCAGGAGCCATCAGCGGGCGCTGGGCACCGCAGTCTGGTGTCATCCGGGCAGACTGCAGCCTCGGCCTCTGCCACCCCAGCAGCGCTGGGGGTCCCGTCCCTGGGGACGCAGGAGGTCACTGGGGATCCACATCACGGGGACTGTGCTGGTGACTCGGAGCCGGTGTTGTGGGGTGCTCGTGACGGGGCTCGTGCTGCAGACACGGCGGCTCCAGGTAGGCGACTGCTGCGCCACACCACGCTGCATCACAGTGCGTCACGGCATGGGCTGGGGTGGGATGGAGTGGTGTGGCATGGCGTGGGGGGATGCAGTGGGGCGCTGGGAGATGCTCCTGGCTCTGGCGCTGCTGAAAGTTTGTGGGACGGCATGCCAGCGAGGCCCTTCGGCCTGCCGCCCCAGGGGAGGAAGGGGATGGAGAGCCATGCGATAGCAAAGACACAAGGGATAGTGACGGGCTAGAAATCACCAAAGCGCCTGGGAAAGGTCAGGTAGGAATTCGGCCTTCTCCCCCAGCAAGGTGACGGGTTCAATAGCAAAGCTGAAGTGCATCTATCCCAATGCACGCAGCATGGGCAACGAAGAGGAGGAGCTGGAAGCCATTGTGCAGCAGCGCAACTGATAGAGCTGCCATCACAGCACCGTGGTGGAGCGTGACTGGAGTGCTGCGCTGGATGGCTATAAATGCTTCCGAAGGGCTCCGGGGAGACCTTAGAGCAGCCTTCCAGTACCTAGGGGGGCTCCAGGAGAGACGGGGAGGGACCCTGGAGCAGGGAGGGGAGCCACAGGACAGAGGGTAACGGTGTTAAACTGCAAGAGGGGAGATTGAGATGAGATCTGAGGAAGAAATTCTTGGCTGTGAGCAGGGTGAGCCCCTGGCCCAGGATGCCCAGAGAAGCTGTGTCTGCCCCATCCCTGGAGGGGTTCAAGGCCAGGCTGGACGGGGCTTGGAGCAACCTGGTCTGGTGGGAGGTGTCCCTGCCCAGGGCAGGGGGTGGCACTGGGTGGGCTTTAAGGTCCCTTCCCACCCAAACCGTTCTGTGATTCTGTTATTAATTCTAGGATAGGCCAGGAAGGAGAGGCGGTGGAGCGGCCCTCTGTGTTAGGGAGTGTTATGAATGTCCCTTTTACGGGCACACAGACAAATATGTGGCTCCAGTAAAGCATGAGAACATCCACTCTCGTAAGAGCTGATGCGGATATAGAGAGGTGGATGAACGAGAGGCTCGCCTATAGTGAAAATTTCCCTCTTTGAGTTTAAATACTCACAATACATCGGCATTCCTCAGTGGGCAATAGCTGGGACTCGAGGGCCGTTGACTTGCACTGGCCGCCCAGTCCTCGAGGTGTTTGCCTGAGCAGCTCCCGACTCAGGGGAGGTGCTGGCTACAGCCCGCTGTGATCTGGGAGAGCTGGAAGGGTCTCGCTGGAATCGCTACTTACAGGGTCCGAGATAATTGACTTTTGTCAGGTATTTTTCCACTCTGGCCCAACTGGGACACTGGGATATGCTGGTACTTTTCCACTCCCGACCCAGAGTCAATGGCTCAGAGCAATCAGGATCCCATAGGCCCGTAGCGGAGACACCACTTTAGATGGAGCCGATTCTGCCCTACTTGTGAAAGCAAGCTCAAAACCCCCAAATTTCTGTGATCCGAATTCTACCAGCGCCAGCTTCGTTTCCGTTTCCCTGTAAATCCCTGAGCAGCTGAGCAGCGTGGCTGTCCGTGCTCCAGGGAATAGAACGGAGCTGGCGGGGTCTCTGCTGTGTCCTGCCAGTCTCCAGCACTGGCGGCACTGGGTGAATCGTGTTTAGGGGACAGCTCTGAAGGCCATGGCGCAGAGCGTCCATGCTTTAGCCAAGGGGTTTGTTGCAGGACAAGCTGGTCTTGCTTCAGAGTCTGGTTTGCGCCGGGGAGACGTCGCTGTGGGTTGTTTTTCTCCAGAGATCTCCTGGGTCTGTAGCCTAAGGGAAGCAAAAGCAGCTTAAGCGGGATCAGGAAAGAACCTCATGCATTAGCAGCTCTCCTTTAGTGACTTTTGAGACCATTTTGCTGTTGGCATTCAAACTTTTTTACAAAAATGCAGAGGATATTGCTGCTTGTGTTGATTATCAAACCAGAAGATTTCTTGAAATGTACTGATAGTGTGTTCAGATGATAACAGTGCACTGTTGCATATAACATTTTGCTTTTATATCTGTGAAAGGATTCTCTGAAGTGCTCTGTAATTACATATTAATATACATTCTTACAAACTGACTGATTTTTTTTTCTTCTGTATTTATGTTTTCAGAATACACAAGTGACAATGCCCTGATTCCCAAGGACTCATTGGTACCTGTCGGCAGTATCCCTGCTGGAGGAGCTGACGTTACCAGCAGAACACCGGCGGTGTCAGTACCCACACAGCACTGTAGTCTTTGTCAGGGGTTTCAGTGTGTGAACATTTTTTATGGATATTCATTTACTGAGGCATTCAGATTATATCTCTCTTGTTAAAGCTGCTGTTAATTGTTGTCATGGGTTAGATTTTAATGTATCTGTCCCAAAACAGGGATATAGCAGATGTATTTGCAACCCAAATCTGGAGTTTTTTGCTTACTAGCTATAGAGGAAAGACCAAGGGTTGCCAGCTGGCAAACGATGCAAACAAGAAGCTTAATTCAGAAGTGATTCCTATTGGTTTCCTAAACATAATGTCCATTTCAGAGAATAGGAGAACAATATCCTGAAGCGTATTGTCTTTTGTGCGAGTACGATGAAGGAATAGTTATTCCTTTCCAAAACTGAAACTCAGGAGGCAGTTTAGCACATTACCAAATGTTACTAGCTATCTTTCTAAGTCTGTTTTTACCCTGAACTGATTATCTGTGCTCCAGGTTTTAATTCTGTATTCCTCAGATTTACGGAGGACAGAGAATCGGGTGTATTGATTAAAATCGCAGCTATTCAAATGCGCTCCTGACTACAGGACTATTGCTGTCACTTATGTATTCATACAGTCCAGTTCTATATCAGCTACATCAGTGTTGTTTGACTGGTGTCCTGGTTCCAGCGGGGATAGGGTTACTTTTCCGCAGGCTCCGGCAGGGACACAGGTATTCCATCCCATGGAGCCATGCCCACTCTGCGCTGCCGCAGGAGGGGGCAGGAAGTCACCCCTTGGAGCGGGCGGGGGTCCCGGGTCTGGTCGGTGAGCGGTGGTTCCGTAATCGTGGTTGTACCTTCCTCTGTCACTGTTATTGGTGTTGTTTTCCTGTTCCCTTTGCTGTTCTGTTAAACTGCCTTTGTCTCAACCCACGAGTTTTGCCTTTTTCTTCCCATTCTTTCCCGTCTTGGGGAAGCCCGAGAGAGCGGCGTGTGGTTCTTTGTTGCCATCTGAGGCCAAACTACGACAATTGGTCGTGTTTTCCAGCCTTCTTAAAGCTGTACCTCTCCCACACTATTAGTAGATATTATTAGCTTGTGGGTTTGCCATGTCTTTCTAGTGTTGGTTCTCAATAAATAAAGTAGACTGATGAGTTACAGCGTGTCTCAAACAAACAATACAGCAGCACCCTGGTACCCATGAAGGTAGTTCATAGAATCACAGAGTCATAGAATGTGTTGGGTTGGAAGGGACCTCTAAAGGCCATCTAGTCCAACCCCCTGCAGTGAGCAGGGACATCTTCAACTACATCAGGTTGCTCAGAGCCTCATCAAGCCTGGCCTTGAATGTCTCCAGGGATGGGGCCTCCACCTACCTCTCTGGGCAACCTGTGCCAGTGCCTCACCACCCTCATTGTAAAAACATGTTGAAGCGCCTTCAGGCACTCGCTAGTAATGCCCAGATGCCACAGTGTTGTGCTAATAAACATGGCCACGCTTTGGGGGTTAATTTAAATATGTCTGCTTTGTGCTGCCTTGTCAATGCATTCTCTGTTTCTGGTTGGATGACACCCTTCACAGATATTGTAATGCTGCCGTAAAATGAGAGGATAGATGTTACGAGCATCAGCGATCAAATAAACACCCGTACCTGGGGATAAGGACAGAGCGGCACTGCTGTGCTAACATTGAAATTTGACTGGGCAGGTTAGCTTTCTAGTCCTGCAGCTGGAAAAATTGCAGAAACAACTGGTAGAGTGGTTAAAGTTTGGGAATGATGAATGTAAGCTGTAGTGGTCGAGAGGCCTTCAAAATCCATTACTCCCCTTGTAGTATGTTCTTCGCGGTAGATGGATGAAGAAACCATTGTGTGGCAATCTAAAGTATTTCCTTTTACTTCCTCATCTTCAGGAGGTGTGTGGCTGTAATTGCGACCCTGGTGGTGGTCTAGCAGTGGCAGGAAGCAGGAGCCTTTCTGGTTGTACATCAGTTACACAGCAGCGTGTGAATGGCCTCTGCTCGTGGGACACTTGGGATGATGTATGAATCGTTTGTAAAATCTATCCATGGTGGCATATCAGATTCATGATGAGTAGCATGCAGATATAGATAAATGAGTATGCGGAGTCTGAGCAAGTTTTCATATGTAATAAATAATTCCTAAAATATTGTAGCAGGACGCAGCAGCACAAGGAGGCACAATGAGAGTGTCCAAGGAGCTGAGTTGAGTTGACCCTCGGAGACATGTAGGGCCAGCCCAGGAGAATGGGGAGCCGTCCCAGGAGCCGAGTTGAGCCGGTCCCAAGAGGTGAGCCAAACACAGCCCAATCGTCAAGCTGCGCTGTCCGCAAACTCCCAGGTGAGAGCGTCAGAGGAGCCAAGCTGTGGTGGCCCCAAGAGCAGGGCACAGTTGGACGAAGGGATGCGAGCTGAGCCAGCAGAAGGAACCAAGCGTAAATGCAACAAGGAAGTGAGCTGGGCCTAGGAACCCTGCGGAGCCAAGACAGGAGCCTTCCTGAGCTGTCCCAGGAGCCGAGATGAACCCGCCGAGGAGTTGGGCAGAACTGGCCCCAGCAGCCCATCTGACTTGCCTCCAAAAGACAAAGCATGGCTGCGCCGAGAGCCATGCCAAGTCAGATCGGGAGTTGAGCCGAGATGCTCCACATCCTGTGCCCAGCTGCCCCCAGGAGCTGAGCTGTGTCATTCCAGGAAGCAAGGCGAAGCGGTTCTAAAATTCAAGCTTCACTGGCTTCCAGACCTGTGCTGAGCTGCTACCAGGAGCCAAGGTGAGTTGTCCCAAGCAGCTGAGCCAAGCTGCTTACCAAAGGCAAGCCATGGTGGCACAAGGAGGCAGGATGAGTGTGTCCAAGGAGCTGAGTTTAGTTGACACTCAGAGCTATGCGGGGCCAGCCCAGGAGAATGGTGGAGCCATCCAAAGAGCCGAGTTGAGCCGGTCCCGAGAGGTGAGCCAAACACAGCCCAATCGTCAAGATGCGCTGTCCGCAAACTCGCAGGCGAGAGCGTCAGAGGAGCCAAGCTGTGGTGGCCCAAGAGCAGAGCACAGTTGGACCAAGGGATGCGAGCCGAGCCAGCAGAAGGAACCAAGCGTAAATGCAACAAGGAGGTGAGCTGGGCCTAGGAACCCTGCAGAGCCAACACAGGAGCCTTCCCGAGCCGTCGCAGGAGCCGAGATGAACCGGCCACGGAGCTGGGCAGAACTGGCCCCAGCAGCCCATCTGACTTTCCTCCAAAAGACAAGGCAAGGCTGCGCCGAGAGTCATGCCAAGTCAGCTCGGGAGTCGAGCCGAGATGCTCCACATGCTGTGTCCAGCTGCCCCCAGGAACTGAGCTGTGTGAGTGCCAGGAACCAAGGTGACGCGGCCCAAAAAGTCAAGCTTGGCAGGCCACAGTGTCCGAGTTCAAAGGCCACCAGGAGCCAAGCTGTGTTGATCCAAGCAACTGAGCCAACTGCTTATCAAAGGCGAGGCGTGGTGGCACAAGGAGGAAGAAGAGTTTGTCCAAGGAGCTGAGTTGAGTTGACCCTCGGAGACATGTAGGGCCAGCCCAGGAGAATGGGGGAGCCGTCCCAGGAGCCGAGTTGAGCCGGTCCCGAGAGGTGAGCCAAACACAGCCCAATCGTCAAGCTGCGCTGTCCGCAAACTCGCAGGCGAGAGCGTCAGAGGAGCCAAGCTGTGGTGGCCCCAGGAGCAGAGCACAGTTGGCTCAAGGAGCTGAGCTCAGCCGCCACAAGGAACCAGAGGTTGTTAGTTCAGGGAACTTACTTGGCCCCAGGAGTCCTGTGCAGCCAATGTGTGAGTCTTTCTGAGCCGTCCCAGGAGCCTGATCCTTAATCATTTATTCTTCTTAAAATGTAATTTTTTATGCTGGAATATTAATATCCCTTAACAAGAACGATGGAGCATAGGGTGTCCTCACCCTGCACAGCCCTGGGCACCCTCAGCATGACATCAGAGGTTACACCACTGTGATGTCACAGCTGGCTGCCTGCACAGCCCTGTGGCATGCAGAGCTGGAGCCCACAGTTGCCGTGTGGCTGCAGCCCTGGATGGGCTCCTGCTGGCTGCGGCGAGGGGCTGCTGCTGGAGGTGGTTTTGCAGGCAGGAGACGTTGCTGGGGCTTAGCGGGGAGCCCTCCTTTGCCTGAGATGGTGAGGAGAAAGGCCCCCCAGATAAGACACCAAGGGACCTCCAAAGGCTCTTTGGGGTCCCAGAGAAACCAACGGCCAGCAGGGTGAGAACGGGGCTGTGCTGCCAGGCGGGCTTCCCGGGGCGGGGGACTGCTGCTGCCAGCTTGCCTCCTCTTCTCCCAGGGCAGGCCTGTCCTGCAAAAGGTGGGGAAAGGAGGGGGACCCCTGGAAGCAGACCAGTCCTGCTGCCCACTCTCGCTGCTGCTGGGACAGCCCTTCCTCTGGCAGGAGCCTCCGCTCAGGCTACTCCTCCCCGCCTCAGCTCCCGCACCCTGGGGACAGTGGGCAGCCGGCATTTGTCTTTGTCCTCCCACAGAGACCCGAGCGCTGACGTGGAGATGGTGATGCACCCTTCATCTCCCGGCTCAGCCGCTCAAGGGCCTGCCAAGGGGCGCAACAAGGCCACCGAAATTGCAAGTAAGCTCAGTACTGCTGCTTGCTCCAAAGTCCTCAGGGGTGAACTTGGAGAGCCGCGCTGTGCCAGAGCTCTGGCCAGTTGTCACAAGTGGCAGGAGAA
The DNA here is from genome assembly GCA_008658365.1 of Alca torda. Classification (NCBI taxonomy): domain Eukaryota; kingdom Metazoa; phylum Chordata; class Aves; order Charadriiformes; family Alcidae; genus Alca; species Alca torda. The sequence goes on from CM018076.1 coordinate 75,511,690, forward strand.
TCATAGACTCACAGAATCGCCTAGGCTGGAAGGGACCTTTCAGATCATCTAGTCCAACCATCAACCTAGCTATGACAAAAATCATCACTAAACCATATCTGTAAGCACTACGTCTACCCGTCTTTTAAACACCTCCAGGGATGGTGCCTCAACCACTTCCCTGGGCAGCCTGTTCCAATGCTTAATAACCCCTTCTGTGTAAAAATTTTTCCTAATATACAGTTTAAACCTCCCGTGGCACAACTTGAGGCTGTTTCCTCTTGTCCTATGGCCTGTTACCTGTGAGAAGAGACTGACCCCCAGCTCTCTACACCCTCCTTTCATGGAGTTGTAGAGAGCGAGAAGGTCTCCCCTCAGCCTCCTTTTCTCCAGGCTGAACACCCCCAGCTCCCTCAGCTGCTCCTCACAAGACTTGTGCTCCAGACCCCTCACCAGCTCCGTTGCCCTTCTCTGGACACGCTCCAGCCCCTCGGTGTCTGTCTTGTGGTGAGGGGCCCAAAACCGGACACAGCACCCGAGGTGTGGCCTCACCAGTGCTGAGTACAGGGGGACAGTCACTTCCCTAGTCCTCCTCATCACACTGCTCCTGATACAGGCCAGGATGCTGTTGGCCTTTGTGGAGATAGGGAGAAGCATAGGGGATCTGTTTGACCTTGGTGAGACAGAGCTGTATCCTTGAGAGATGCCTTGAGAGAAAAGATAAGCAAGCATCAGGAGATATCAGCAAGAAAAGGAATGTGAAAGCAAAGCTGCTACTCTGCGTGAACAGACAGAGACGACCAATCGGAAGACACCGAGAAGCGCGTGGCAATCAACCTTCAACCTATCAGTAGGATGCTGCCTGCGTGTGGAGAGTGCTTGTACCTATAAAGCTTGGAAAATTGTTGTAACAAAGGATTTTGATCCATACCCTGCCAGAGTCCGTGAATCAATGCTCCACACAGGCTAAAGTTGCATCACTCGTAATGCCCAGGCCCTTCTCCTCGGGGTCAGTCCTCGGCCAGTCAGGTCTCAGCATGCCCTCATCTGTGGGGTAATCCTGCCCTCAGGAAAGGCCTGGCCACTTCTCCTCGTAAAACTATGTGAGTTTTCTATTTGCTGAATCCCAGAGTTCTTCAGGGTCCCCCCGGAATGAAGCTCCTTTGGGCCAGTCGTTAATGTGTGCGTGCAGACGGCTCTCCCTGACATGTGGTGCCTCTGACAAGATAACAGCACGAGGAATCGCAGGACACTACAGATAATGAAAGGAGGCACTTGATCAATGCCACTGTTCACCAAGGTACACATTCCCATGGTGAGAAGCTCGGAAACAGCAAATGAAAGTTCAAAGGAAGCCAAACGAGGACCATGGAGGGAAGGGTAAATAGAGATGGGCTGTTTGCATGGGAGGGTACAAGGGTGGTCAAGGGGAAGAACTTGTGAGTGGGAAAAGAGGGAAAAAGAAATGGTGAAGCAATGGAAAGGATCAGGGCTGTTTGGGGCGACCTGCCACGCAGCCCTGCTTCTGAGCAACTCTGCCTGGAGTGGGACAAGAAAGTCCCAGATCATCTGAGCAGACTTTCTGGTTGACTTCCGTGGTCACCAGGAACCTGACTGATTTCCCTCCCCTCATGAAGGAAAGAGAGATATCGAGGTGCTGGAGCGAGGGCAGAGGAGGGCAACGAATCTGGTGAAGGGCCTGCAGAAAAAATCCTACGAGGAGCGATTGAAGGAGCTGGGACTGTTTAGTTTGAGGAAGAGGAGGCTGAGGGGAGACCTCATCACTCTCTACAACTACTTGAAAGGACACTGTAGAGAGGTTGGTGCTGGTCTCTTCTCACAGGTAATTAGCAATAGAACAAAAGGGAATGGCTTCAAGCTGCAACAGGGGAGGTTTAGGCTGGACATTAGGAAAAAATTCTTCCCAGAAAGAGTGGTCAGACACTGGAATAGGCTGCCCAGGGAGGTGGTGGAGTCACCATCCCTGAATGTGTTTCAGAGTGGTTTAGATGTGGTGTTGGGGGATATGGTGTAGGGGAGAACTTTGTAGAGTGGGGTTGATGGTTGGACTCAATGAACCCAAGGGTCTTTTGATTCTATGACCTAAATGATTCTATGAAAGATGGTGGATTGAAACGCAGAATCATTCATGCTGGAAGGAAGCTGACAGCAGGGTCAGCTATGGGGTCAGACCAGGTTGCTCAGGGCTTCCTTCATTTTGGGCTCAAAAAGCTCCAAGGATGGAGATGACACGAGCTCTCTGGGAAATCTTCTCCAGTGTTTGCCTGTCCTGACAGGGAGAAAGTTTTGCTCCTTTGTTTCAGCTGATGCCATTGGCCCTCATCCTCCCCTCAGGCACAATAGTGAAGAGCCTGGAGACATTTTCATGGTGACAGCCAAGAAGATGTGGGAAGGCTGTTATTAGGTCTCCCCAAAGCCTTCTCTTCTCCAGGCTTTGCACCTTGGCAGCAAAGGTGGCCAATGGCTTTCTGGGCTGCACTAGGAAGAGCACTGCCAGCAGGTCGGTGGAGGTGATCCTTCCTCTCTACTCAGCCCTGCTACCATTTGTCTTCCTTGTTTTCTGCCCTACAGCCTTCACTTAGAGGTAGTCGTAGGGCTTCAGGTCACTGGTTGTGAATAGGGTAAAGGCCTCTCATGAATGTTTTCACAGCCAGTGTCACAGAAGTCTAAACATCACCTGAACAGATCTTACCTCTTCAAACCTTCCAGCCCCTACTGTTCTGTGATGCTGTGATTCTTTGATTCCATTGTCATGGCCCAGAGGGGCTACCACAGATGGAGACTGCTCCAGTGCAGGTATTTATATTTAGGCCGATCAATGATGTTGTTGCTTTAGTGTTTTGTTGTTGTGGTCTGTGCTGCTATTGTCAGGGAAATCACACAACCACTGGAAGGACAATGGAAGGGTTACCACCTTAGTGGCCCTGCTGTGAGCTGGTTCCTGTTTGCCATTGTCTCCCTGTCACTGGGCAGGGTGTGGTGGAAAAGGTGCTGAGCAGAGGAGGATAATCACTTCTTCTGGCTGTGCTCCTGCTCATGCAGCCTCAGATGCTGTTGGCCACCTTTGCTGCTGGCTCTTGTTTTGCCTGATAAAACTCCAGGAGCCCCAGGGCCATTTCCACAGAGCTGCTGCCCAGCCACGCAAAAGGATCCAAAATGCATCAGAGCAGCCCTGCTCTGACATCAGCCTGGTCTCTCAACTGCCTTGGATTCATCCCGTCTGCTCCAATGGACTACCAAAGGTTGACCTTACCTATGTAGCCCCTGACTTGATCTGCATCCCCTGCTGGATTTCGCCTGGGGTTCTGCCTCTTAGGCACATGGAACTGGGAGACCTTGCTGGTGAAGACGCAGGCCAAGAGTACCTCACACCTACCTACACCTACTCTTTGCAAATTCAGCTGTGACCACGTTATCTTTGTTTATTCTTTAGCTGTTCCTGATGGAGTAACTGCTCATTGTTGTGCCCTCCAAATCCCTTGCAAGTGTCAACTCTACGGGAGCTTTGGCTTTTCTAAAACCAACCATATTCCTCAATTCCTCCTTTGTTTTCATCCTTGCATCCACTTCTTCATGCTTCCTTTTCTCTATGGAGCTTCCCCAGGAGTTTCTTGTTTCCCCCAGCTCTCCTTCTCATAGCTCTGCTTGTTGTCCTGAGCATGGGTATGACCACACTCTCGTACTTGAAAGACACTGTCCTTGCAGACCACTGTACTGCAGACCCTCTGCTGCCCTTCTGTGCTGCTCACATGGACTCCCCCACTAAAAGTCACAAGACTGGGCCAAAGTCTGCTCCTCTGAGGTCTGTCATCTGCATTCTTCTATTCTCCTTCTCCTTGGGAGGTGAGACCCCACTATTTCATGGTCACGACACCCAAGGCTAGCACTGGTTTTTACATGAAAAAACAACATCTCCACCAGTTGAAAATGCCCATGGTGTCGACATCCTTTGATTCAGGCAGACTGTGAAAATCATTGGCATGCCCAAAACTGGGCAGAGAAGGCCCTCTCAAAGTTCAGCAAAGGGAAAAGCAAGGCCTGGACACAGGGAGGAATAGTCCCCTGCACCAGTAGAGGCTGGGGGCTGAGTGACTGAGAGCTTCTCAACGCTTTGGCAGAGAAGTGCCTTTGCTGTTCTGGTAGACAAGCCGCTGACCGAGAGCCAGCCCTGTGCCCTTGCAGCAAAGCAGGCCTACAGCCTCCTGGGCTGCGTTAGGGAGAGCGGTGCCAGCAGGTCGCGGGAAGTGACCCTTCCTCTCTACTCAACACTGGGCACACACTTCTGTGGGGGTCAATGATTTGCATTTACTTGAACTGTTCCTCAAGAAGTAACTCCCCATCCTTGTGCCCTTGAAGTCCAGGGGAGCTCTGGCTTTTCTAAAACCTCCCTTATTTCTGAATTCCTCCTTTGTTTTAATCCTTCATCAGCCTCTCATATGCTTCCTTTTCCTATGCAGCTTCCCCATGGGGAGACCCCACTGTTTCCCAGGTGAGACCCCACAAGTTCATGGTCATGAAAACCAAGGCTGACAGTGGTTTTCACACCCATGTCCAGCTCTTCCTTCTTTGAGAGTAACAGCTGCAGATGAGCATCACCATTGCAGACCAATCTGGCAGCTGTTTCCCAAGCTGTGCCTTGGCCCAATCCTTCCAGGAACCTCCAGGACGGTTTGCATGCTGTTGTGGTCCCCTTCCACTGAATGCCAGGACAATTAAAGTCTACAAGGGGACTTTAACAGGTTCTTTGTCTCCCACCACAATGTCACCCTTATTAGTCTCTCCTCTGACACTCACCCACCAGGGCTCACCCAACTAATTCATTCCATAGAGGAGCTCCACACATCTCAGCAGCTCCTTCACACTGAGGGCAAGACCCTCCTGACCTTCCTGGCCTCCTGATCATCCTGACCCCACCCATCACAGCAGCCCAGGCAGGTGAGCTGTCCCAACACCCCTCAGCTGTTATTCCCTCCAAGGGGAAGGAAGAGGTTGCACACAGAGCTCCAGCTCCTCCTCTCTGTGCCCCAGGCTGAAGGCATCAGGGGCATGTCTGGGCTGCAGCACCTCAGCTGTGGCACATTTGGGTCGAGAGTAGATTTGCCACAGGGAAATCCTGCTTCCAAGGCCCAACCTCAAGTGTGCAAAGGCTTTGCTTCAGAGCAGACTGCGGAGTGGATGGCAGATGGTCATGTGAAGAAGAAAGGAAATGCCCACCAAGACATCAAACCCTGCTCGCCCAATGCCAAAGAGAAACAGAGCTGGGCTGTGCAGTGTGAGCAGGAGAGGGGTTTGCTGTCTGTTGTGTCTCTGCAGCCCTGAGGGCCTGTGCTGGAGGTGAAGCTGATCTCAGGAAGGACGAGATGATGTTGACAGTGTCCATGGTGTGGACATCCTGTGGTTCAGGCCCACTGTGAAAATCACTTGCCTGATCCATGATTGTATCATCAAGGGGATGGTTAAACACTGGAGGAGAGAAGAACCAGCAGAGTGTGAGAGTGAAGGAACACGTGTGGAGACCCTGGTGTGATGTGCTTGGTGTTCATGCCCTGCCCGGCATCTACCGTAAAGAGAAGGGACAGCCCTTGCGTCACTGCAGTGGTGGGATTCAGTGAGTGGCCCAAAGGCAGCGCCTCTGTCTGAGATGCCCTGGGTGATGCCTGTCCCACAGCTGGTCTGGATGGGGACGGGGTTCCTGTACAGGACCTGTGCTGTCCATGTCAGCTGCATGTAGTTGTGCTGGAGAGCCCTGGCACCTCCCAGAGCACGACAGGCCTGAGTGTGTAAATTAAATTCAGATTCAGCTGCCCTGAGTTAGGTTAGGCAATGAAGGTTAGGCACATAAAACAGTTGCCACAATGGGAGAGACTCATCTGTCCGTGTGCCCCATGACTCCATTTGGTCAGCTGAATCCCTCTATGGGCTGCCCTGGACATAAGGAAGAGTTACAGGTTCACTTGTCCTACATGTGGGCACCTTCTGTCATTGAAGTTGGACACAGGAATTTCCCAACAGCCTCCAAGATGTCCCCAGATGCTGCTCTGTGTCTATGAACATTACACCTTGCAGTGACCAGCATGCATCTTGGTCACCTCTGGCACCAAATGTGTCCCCAGGTGTCTGTGTCAGAACATCTGACTCCTGCCCTCCATCTCCATTCCTTAGCAAGGGAGCTGAGACAAGGACCTCACATGCAGGACCCTATTTTGGGCACAACTGAGTAGAAGTAAGAGGAATCCCACCTCATGGGGGTTTGTGGTGGGCCTGGGATGGCGCTAACTCCTCTTTTAGCCCCAAGGGCTACAAACCCATTGACTGAGATGCATCTCTTTCCTCAGGACAAATAAAGGAGATTGCTCCCTGGCATTTTCGGGGTGTCCTGTCCAATAACAGAACAAAAAAATATTCTTCAATCTGTCCCTGATTGAGAAATAACACTGTAGGAAAGAAGTGTCTCTGCCCAGCTGAGGGAGGGAACATCAGGGACTGCTTCAGCCTGAAAATAAGTGATTGCTTCATCCTGTTTCCCAGCAGGTTCCCCTGGAGCCCCAGGGACACCTGGAGGGAGCCCCCAGGGGGCAGAGAAAGGGCTGCCTTGGGCTGGTCCTCTGCTGCTGAGCTGGGCCGGGCTCCTGGCATGGAGGGAGCTCCTGGCAAGCGGGCAGCGCTGCAGAGAGACAGCTCTGCCCAGGAGCAGGGCTGCAGGCACTGAGCAGAGAGGAGCGAGGCAGAGCGAGGTTAAGGGCAGTCAGCAGTGGGAGGATGTTGTGAGCTCACTGTGGGAGAAATCTTCACAGCCTTTGACATGGTAAGTCTCTGGCTGCAGGGCACGTCAGATGAGTGTACCAGAGCACTCTTCCAGTGTTGGCAAATGCCACAGCTTACAGGATCTTTCTGGATGGCTCTCCTTGCTTTTCTGGTGTTGAGACAAATGATGTGCTCCAGAGCAGGGCTTCGCTGGTGCATGGGAGCTGCCTTCTCCTGGTGAGAAGTCAGGGTGCCCAGGGCTGTCCTTCCCAGCAGAGTCCCTGCACCCCAGGGGGCTGTGTGCCGGGACAGGGACTCTGCCGCCTGCCAGGGTCAGCTCTCAGCCTGCCCGGGGAGACCCCCACTGTGTGGCAGGGAGAAGCTGTGGGTGGAAGGAAGCAGACCCAGCAGGGCAGGGTCCTTCTGCTGCCAAGAGGGTGCTGCATATGTCGGGGCTGCTTGTGCCTCCGTATCACCCCAGCACAGAGGAGCGCTCACTTGGAGGAGAATCTTCACAGCCCTCAATAGGGTAAGTTTTGCTGCAGGGTGATGTCCCTGTGGTTCTTGGAAAGATGTCCTAAAGCTGGCACATTTCACAGCCTATGGGATCTGTCAGGAGGACTCTCACAGTTTCCCCACCTTAGAGAAAAAGGACATGCTTTGGAGCACGGCTTCCCTGCTGCACCCTCAGAGGCACGGGGCATGTTGGCTGCCTCCTCCCAGGGATGGCTGCAGGGGTGTGAAGCCGAGCGTGCAGCCAGGGGTGCCCAGGGGCTCTCCTTCCAAGCAGAGACCCTGCGGCCCAGGGGCTGTGTGCTGGGGTAGGGACTTTGTGTCCTGCCAAGGTCAGCACTCAGCCTGCCCGGGGTCTGGGGGGAGAAGCTGTGGGTGGGAGAGGCAACTCCTGGTAGGAGAGGGTCCTTCTGCTGTCAGGAGGCAGCTGTGTGGGTCAGGGCTGCTCAAAGCTCCAGATTCCCGAGAGGACTATTCAAGAGGAAGGTCAAGGCAGGGATTACTATAAAGATACGGAGCTTTTCTGAGTCTGTGTTTTCAGTTTCCTGCTCTTGGGGAATTTGGGTGGAGGGGAGGAAATAGAAAAGGAGCTCTCCTGCTTGAACAAGTCACTGAGACTCCTGAGCTGTAACTTTGAGTGGCCAGTACACCTGACAGCAGCCTCCTAAAGTGCCTTCAGCCACTCCTCTGCCTATGGTCAGCATTAGCATCACCCATCAGGCTTCGCCTGACCTGCCCTTTTCCACCTGCAAACAGGAACATGTGCCCAGGCAGTGCCCTGCAAACAGGCAGGTTTCTGTAGGGCCAAGGTGAGGGCACAGAAGTTCACGTAAGGTCTGTGAGCACTCACAGGGAAAAGACACGGAACTGGGAAACACCTCCCAGGAGAAAAACCTCCTGGCAGCAGGGATATGATCAGGGAATGAGGAGAAACCAAAACCAGAAATGCTGTTGGAGGGAGAATTCAGAAAACTCCCTATTTGACGCGGAAGCTTCGGACAATAACACGCAGACCAATATGATCAGGTTAATGCCACTTTATTGCGCAGATAGCTCAGTTATTATAGGTATTCTAGTTCCGTGTACTACGAAGACCAATTCTTGATTGGTTACTCGCATTAAGCAAATCATACATGGCATAATATAATTGGTTACCTACATCCACTCGTCAAATACCTATTGGCTAAATATTCGTGTTTCTTATTCTTACAGCTAATTAAAACTTGTTCCCTGTGTTGCTAACTTCCTACTCAACAACCAATCACGCTGGAGTGTTCACAGGGTGACTATTTAAGTCTAAATATTCTGCCACAATTCCCCCTTCTTGTTTTTGAACACTCCAGTTGTCGTCCCTAGTCAGCGGAGTTTGATTATACCATATTCTTCATACCATACGCTCTAATGCCTTCTGCAAGCATTGAAAAAGACAGGGAACAAATAATGCAATAATAACAATTAAGATTATTAACAACCCTGCTTTAACAAAGGAAGCCAACCACCCCGTAATTCCCCAAGAACTTAGCCAAAACTCCAACCAAGATGCCTGATTCAGCTCAAATATCTTGTTTGCCTCAGCATTCTCAAATTGCAACAATGCTCCTCTCATAACTTTCAAGGCCTGTTACAGCCTACACTGTTGTTAACAAATTACCGGTGCTTGGAATGTTCACAGGGTGCCCATTCTGTACCAAAAATCTTTCCACAAATTCCCCTTTTTGTTTTTGAACAATCCAAGCACCGGAAAACAATTTTTCCATCGAAGCCTCGAGCGATTTACAAATACAGGCAAGCAAACAAGGCAATACAGATAAAACAAGCAATATAATAATAAAAACCAAAAGGCTATGCGTTATAAAGTCTTTTAACCAACCACCTATTCCCCAAGAGTTAAAGAACTGATCTAGCCAAGATGTTTCAATGGTTAGTTTATGCATATTTTTCTGCAACTGATCTAACTTAGAATGAATAGACTGAGAATGATCAGATAAATTCATCCACGTGCCTTTACCCTTTTTGTCATTGGTCGACCTTCCTTGACGTATGCTGCTTCAAGGTTTCTTTGTTTCTTCTCTTTTCTGCACTCAGCAACTTTCTTCTGGTTCTTACCCTCACGTAAAGGCAGGCCTACTTCGGGCCTACTCATGCTAACACAGCTCATGCCTTTCGTGCACCATCGTCTCCCACATCTCCCCCCATTTTTTTTTTTTTTTTTTTTTTTCCTAGCATCTCTTTAAGTGTGCAATGTGCACGTTCCACAATGCCTTGGCCTTGTGGGGAGTGGGGAATACCGGTGACCTGTTTAATACCTCATGTTGGCAAAGAGGCCTGTATATTAGCAGACCTCTTATTAGTTTTTACAGTTTTTGGTACTTCTATGACTGCAATGCATTGCAACCAATGTCGAATAACACCACGAGCCTTCTCTCCTGTGTGAGCAGTAGCTACAACCAGGTGAGAAAACAAATCAACTGAAACATGTACATAACACAAACATCCAAATTCCATAATGTGCGTAACATCAGATTGCCAAAGTCCATCAGGTGTAGTAAGCCCTAACGGGTTAACCCCCGCAAATGATGGCAGAGGAGCCAGCTGCTGTCAGCGCAAGCGATCCTGCGAAATGAATCGTGCTAACATTTCAATCATCACAGTTACTGTTTTTGAGAAGGTATGTGGCAAAAATACCCACTCTAATGCAGTCAGGCTCTTTGCGAGTGCATCATCCCACTGTCCTATCAGGGCGTAAGGTTGAAATATTTGATATGTCATAAACAAATCTGCAATGTGCTGTAATGCCTTCTGAGCTGTTGGGGTTAATGAACGTGAAACCTACAGGGGAGGGGCGGGTAGACACAGCGCTTCAGGGCGTCCCCTGTATCTGCAAAGTGCGCTCATGTCTCTCCTCCTCTCTCCGACCCAAGACAGCTCCCTCATATCCTGCACCGGATTGAGTGGAAAAGTACAGGCTAGAGTCGCTACATGCGTGGCCAGTGCATGCAGCGAGCCTCACCAGACTCATGATCCAGCTTTTGCTAACAGCAGGTGTCTGATACGTGACTACATTGTTGTACTCCCTTCTTGTTCTCTTCTTCTTTGAAGGTCAGGTTCTCATGGATACACACATAGTTTTTGCAGAAACAGTACTGAGCCCCTTTTTCCCAACATATATATTGGGTTTGGTTCAACTAGTAATTTTCTGTCGTGTCTTACTCGGACCATCCTCTATTATCCCTTACACATGCCGCTCTGTGGTCTGTAGATGGGACATGATGGTATTCTACAACTCGTACAAGGGTACAATGCAAAGTGACATCTACAATTGATCGTATAATGCTTATTAAACACGGCAAACAGCATACTAAAAATAACAGACAAATTCCTTCCACACAGGCAATGAGTATAATTTGCTTCAACCAACCCCACCCCCAAGTCCATCCAGCAAAGAAATTTCACCCAGGGGTCTCCACAAGTTGCTGGTTCGGTCGGTGCAGTTCTTGCAACTGGGCATGGATGGATTTGGAGTGGTCACTTGGATTCATACAACACAGTCCTTCTTTAAAATCTTGACAACCGTGTCCGTGAGCTAAAAGCAAAAAGTCAATAACAGCTCTGTTTTGCAGCGTCGCATGTTGAAATAACTCAGAAATAGCTGTAATAGTAGCAGTACTAAACTTATTGTTGGCAGCGAGGGAGTCCTTGTTTTCAAGAATCCCTGGCAGCGAAAGAGTCCTTGTTAGCAAGAATCCTTGGCAGCGAAAGAGTCCTTGTCAGCAAGAGCGCATGTGGACTCCCCTGTTCTTGCTGGTACTATGCTGTGATCTTCTTCAACAACAGGCCAAGATTCTCAAGCAGCTAGATAAGGTGTCCTTGAGTCCATTACAGACTTATATCATCTAAGTGTTTTTCTTGCAAGCACCCGAGACCGAATAACAATTAGTGTGATATATGTGTTTTCCAGCACCCAGGTGCGAGTCCCTTGAGCGTATTTACAATCCTCCTCGCCAATCTTCCGTTGCTTTCCCATATTCCACCCCCCCGCCCAAGAGACCGCCTCTGCTGGGGTTCTTTTAGTCTCGCAGGGTATAACACAGTAATTTACAAAGGCGTGCAATAACATATATACATATAGGAAAAAACCAAAACCATATCTCTATGGTACTGCTTTGAATCAGATGTCTTATTTCTCTTTTTCTGCCGCTTTCTCGTACCACGTATGGCATACTTTTGTGCTAACGCAGCACATTTCCCTTCTAATTGTTCCTGTATATATTTTTTCTTCTTTTTTTCTTTTTTTTTCTTTTTTTTTCTTTTTTTTTTTTCTTACAGCTGACATAAAGGTCTGCCTTTGCAAGAAGAGCTCACCCTTAAGTTTCTCATTTTCCTACAGAGCATCCTATAGAGTTTGGCTTAACTCCTTTTCCCAATCAACCATGATCTTACAGGCAAACAACAAACAACTAGCCATACGCCTTGCATGGATAAGCTGTTTTCGAGAGCGTAAGCATGTCAGTTGGTGAAAACTCTCCCAATATTTCAGGACTTCTATCAGTTCTACAGCCCATCCCGGTCCATCTCCCTGGGGCACGCTCACCTTACATCTAAACATTGTATACATACAAACTTCTTCGCTTGACGGAGTGTCAGCCCTAGTCGCATATGAGAACAGTACCACACCGGGCAGAACACCTGCTCAAGCGGAGTCACCGAACGACACCGGACACAACAAAAAACAAACAGTAGCACAGATGTTCATCAACAGGTATAAACTGGCGCCCACACACACTTACATGGCAGACATACAAAAACAGCACTTCTATCTCAGGGAGACGGCTGGGGAGGGGAGGGGGTGAGGCGGGCGGCAGCGGGAGCAAAGCGGCTCCGGCTCCAGCTCCGTCCTTCTCCGCCGACATTCTGACAATACACTGCAATACCCCGATTCCGGCCGCGCACGTATAACCGGTTGAGAAGGAGGAACAGACGCGATACCTGGTGCAAATGAAGGAAGGTTAAGAACGACTTTCGTCTCTGTTGCTGTAAAGTCTCCTTCGCAGTTGGAGCAGATGCAGCCATAGCTTTAATTGGGGTTAAAGGTGGACATAAATCAGGTTCAGTCTCTGGATTTATTGGACCAGGATCAAAGGGATCTTCTGGCTCTTCGCCTCCCGAATTCTGCTTTTGGTAATGTTCTTCAGGGCTGGGAATTTGAGCATATTCAGGCTGAGGGTCTGCAACTGGGGGTATCATTTGAAATGACCGAGGTTCCTCTGGAGGTGGAGGAGGAAAGTCGTTCTCCTTCTCCAGTTCGCAGTTCTTAGCCGGTGTCCCCAGGTGGTTTGTCGCAGGGACAAATTGCTGCTGTGAACGATCCGCGTTGGCCGCATTGTTCCCTTGTGCTGTTCCAGAACCCCGAGGCGGAGGAGCAATGGCTTCTGGCGACTCTCCGAAGGACAGACCTGTGAGGGAGATATTCTCACCTCCGGGCATTAACACCGCAAACGCTGATGCAGCAGCCAGGCACTCTGCTTGCATTTCTTTTAATGTCTCTGTAATCAGCCTCCACACCGTGGAGAGTTTTTGCGCCTCCTTGGATCCCTTACTCACTTCATCCCACATTCCTATCTTAGCCCATGTATCCTGTGCAAAGGCAACAGCAGCAGTGGGGATCAGTTCTCTATCTTGCGCCCATGCCAGGAGCGCCTTCAAGGTAGGCGTATCATAATTCAGTCCTCTCTTAGAGAGCATATGTTGGAGGAGTTTCACCACTGCCTCTTCTTCCTTTGTGAGTGTGGACCCCATCTCCTCCCGGCCACTCGCCTGGCCAGAGCGAGTTTCCCTTCTTTCCTGCGCGCACTTTTTCCCGATCCTCCCGCACAGGCACGGGGGATCCCGAGTGCCGGGGCAGCACTCACCTTTCGACCGCTTTTCCGTCCCCTCTCTTGGCCGGGTGTCCGTCAGGAGATGAGTCCTAACCCCCATCCGAGGGTCCCTGTTCGGGCGCCACTTGTTGACACGGAAGCTTCGGACAATAACACGTGGACCAATATGATCAGGTTAATGCCACTTTATTGCGCAGATAGCTCAGTTATTATAGGTATTCTAGTTCCGTGTACTACGAAGACCAATTCTTGATTGGTTACTCGCATTAAGCAAATCATACATGGCATAATATAATTGGTTACCTACATCCACTCGTCAAATACCTATTGGCTAAATATTCGTGTTTCTTATTCTTACAGCTAATTAAAACTTGTTCCCTGTGTTGCTAACTTCCTACTCAGCAACCAATCACGCTGGAGTGTTCACAGGGTGACTATTTAAGTCTAAATATTCTGCCACACTCCCTATGATCCCCTCCAATGCAGACCCCTTCCTCTGAGCCCTCTCTCCCACACAGGGCCGTGGGGCGCAAGGTGTGAACCACCTCCTCTGCAGCCGGAGCTCCAGCAGAGCCGTGGTGCAGCTCTCCAGCCACGTGCCCAGGTCCCTCTGCAGAGCACAGGGGCTGAGAGCAGCTGCCCGGCAGTGTCAGTGTCTGGGAGGTGACAGGCAGAGCTGGGTGAGGGTAACGCTGTCCTGAGGGCCCGGCTGCCTCTGCCCTGGCCTCTCTCAGCCAGACCCTCGCTGCATTTTCCCTTGTTTCACCACTTGTCTGTGATATTGTCATTGTTCTTATCTTGTTCTTGCTTTCAGGCTCTCTGGGGGTGGGAGTTTCAGCTGCAGAGTCACACATGGATCTTGTGTGTCATCCCATGAAGGTGTGTCCGTGGGAACAAGTGTCCCAGCTTTCCTCTCACCTGTGGTGATCTGGTCAAGGCAGTCTGTGGGGCCGGGGAATGAGATGACTCTTGCTGAGATGCCATCCTTAGGGCACTTGGCTGTCTATATTCCAGGTGTTCTTCCAAGCTGTGGGCTGCCCTCAAGGATGCAAACCTGCCCCATAGCACCACTGTGTTATCTGGAAGCCCCATGGAGAACGCAGAGACACCACGACTGAGGAAATGCTGTTGGGTTGGTGAAATGAGCCATGTGTGTCCTTGGCTAGAAGTGGGGTGCTGAGACCTTGAGAAACGGTGAGACATTTAGGGGTCTGCAGTGGATCCCTCTGCTCTCAGCAGCGTCGGGTGGTCTTCAAGGTAACATGGGAGTGTGATCACCCTCCGTCTGAGAAAGTTACAAGCCCAGGACAGCTGGGAACAAGATGGATGGAAACATAGGCAATCCTCTTGTCTTACAGGACACACTCTGTTCTCCCTGAGTGCAGCAGATTTCTGAGGTTTCCAACACTGAAGAGTAGTCCCCAGGTGAGACAGAGGGAAACTTTAAGAACAGCCTCTGAAACTGTCTTCTGCCAGCCCCATTCCTTAGCACTGGGAGCGCAGATGCTGACAGGCCCTTCTGCATTAGTAGTGGTTTCATGGGACAAAGTCAAACGCCAGGCATGGCCCCTGCCCCCACCCTACCCATGAACCCCCTCCTGCAGAGCAGGGCTGACTCCATGGCAGTCAGTGGGCAGAGGCCCTGCTCATCACGGCACATTCAGCCAGCACCAACCAGAGCTCCAGCCACGGAGCTGAAGGAAGGTCTCCTGGAAAAGTGAAAAGTGGGTGATTGGAGAAAGGGGAGCGTCAAGGAGAAATTGCTTTTGCTTCGCCTTGAGAAGTCTTTCCTAACTTCTCACTGCCTTTTCCTCCTTGGACAGTCACTCAGGACAAGAGGCAGCAAATGTCCAACAGCAGCTCCATCACCCAGTTCCTCCTCCTGGCATTCGCAGACACACGGGAGCTGCAGCTCTTGCACTTTGGGCTCTTCCTGGGCATCTACCTGGCTGCCCTCCTGGGCAACGGCCTCATCATCACCGCCATCGCCTGTGACCACCGCCTCCACACCCCCATGTACTTCTTCCTCCTCAACCTCGCCCTCATCGACGTGGGCTCCATCTCCAACACTGTCCCAAAATCTATGGCTGGTTCTCTCTGGGACAGCAGGGCCATCTCCTACACAGGATGTGCTGCACAGGTCTTTCTGTTTGTCTTCTTGAGTGGAGCAGAGTGTGCCCTTCTCACCGTCATGTCCTATGACCGCTACGTTGCCATCTGCAAACCCCTGCACTACGGGACCCTGATGGGCAGCAGAGCTTGTGTCCACATGGCAGCAGCTGCCTGGGGCAGTGGGTTTCTCCATGCTCTCCTGCACACGGCCAGTACATTTTCCCTGCCCCTCTGCCAGGGCAATGCTGTGGAGCAGTTCTTCTGTGAAATCCCCCAGATCCTCAAGCTCTCCTGCTCAGACTCAGACTCCCTCAGGGAAGTTGGGCTTCTTGTATTAGGTTGCCTTTTAGCTTTTGTTTGCTTTGTTTTCATCATGCTGTCCTATGTGCAGATCTTCAGGGCCGTGCTGAGGATCCCCTCTGAGCAGGGACGGCACAAAGCCTTTTCCACGTGCCTCCCTCACCTGGCCGTGGTCTCCCTCTTTATCAGCACTGGAATATTTGCTCACCTGAAGCCCCCCTCCATCTCCTCCCCATCCCTGGATCTGGTGGTGGCAGTGCTGTACTCAGTGGTGCCTCCAGCAGTGAACCCCCTCATCTACAGCATGAGGAACAAGGAAATCAAGGATGCCCTGAGGAAACTATTTAAATACTGTATTCTTTAGATTAATAAAATGCCCATTATCCCAATGGGGCTCCCAGTGTGTCTCAGGAAAAGCCAGGACTTCATATGTGCCTTTATTTTTCATTTTTCGTTTTTGTTTTGGGTTTCTTTTGTGTGGTTTTTTTTTTTTTTTTTGGTTTTGTTCTAGACTTGTGATATTATTTTTCTTGGCCTCCTTCCTCTTTTTCTCTTGACCCTAAGACCTCATATATGTATGGATACAGGCTCCCTGTTTAGATAAGTTCAAAAGAGAAACCTGGAAAAAATTATTTCTCTCAGCTCCCATCTCTTCACTTCTCCCCTGGAGCTGGACGAGCAGCCCCACCATGCAGGATGGGTTCAGGAGGCAATTGCCAATCTGCCCCATGGAGGGTCAGCCTTGGGAGCCCTCGGGGCTGCCCCTGGCTGCCTCGCTGGGCACTCTGTCTCTGCCACCTGCGAGTCAGGGCTGCTGCCTCCCTGGAGCCATGGCCAAGGACAGCAGCAGGACGTGGCCTTTCAGTGCTGGTCTCTCCTCACATCCCCACTGTCCTGCTGTGCCCTTGCCTCTGTGTTCCCCCTAAGGTCTCGTGTAACTGGTGACAGTCCTGTTGTCTCTACAGCGGCATCCCTGTGGCTGTGGGTAGCAGCAGGCGATGTGAACCTCTTTATCAGAGCTGGTCTCTGTGAAAATAGCACCATAATGAGAATGGCTCCTCAGGGCAGGGTCAGAACGCTGGACGCCTCTTCCAAAGCTGGTGTCAGGAGTTACACCCAAGGAGCTGCTCCCTCAAAAGGACTTTCTCTCTTCTGCATTTCTTGATGGTTTCAGGGCGACAGGCTCAGAGTCCCATGGGAATATTTTTCGGATCAAGGGCTGAATGAAAACCTCTCTTCATGGTTGACATGACAGCAACCGGTTTTTGACATATGGGCTTGGTGGTGCCCCACTTGCAGCGGGGCTGATGCCAGATTTCATCCTGGAGAAGAATTGGAAGCTGCCAGGAGAGCTCAGGGGATCTGCAGGGACAGTGTGTGAGTGTGGGTGGGCAGCGAGGGGCACCTCACCAAATGAGTGACCATCCAAGGGAATGTCTCCCTGAGGAAAAGGGGAACCTGTGGAGCCCAAAGGCAAAGAAGGGCCCTTCAATGCCAGAAGGGATGTAGAGCAGCCCTCCCCTGTCCTTTGTGCCATTGGAGACACCCCTTGGTCCTGCCCAGCCCGGTCCTTTCTCACTGAGCCAGGAGGGAAGATGGAAAGGGCTCAGCAGCAGTGATCCCTTTCTGGCTGGGTCTGCTCCCCACCCTGACCAGCATGGCCAGTGCAGGGTCACCCCATGGCCCCAGGGCACCACAGCCCCCTCCCTCTGCAGAGCAGCACCGCCAGCTCAGGGTCCTGCAGGGAGCACGGGGTGGGAACCAGGAATGTCCAGCCAGGCCAGCCTGGACACGCTCACCTGGGGAAAGGCTCTCCTGGGAGAAGGGGTGTCCCTGGAGAAGAGCAAGGGAGCATTTCTGTGCCTGCAGGGAGGAATCCATGAGAAGGAGAAACCTCTTTCTGCAGGCCCCCACTCTGGGCAGGCTGCTCTGTGCCTGGACCAGGACTCTTGTGCTGGCCTGGGGAGAGGGGCTGGCACTGAGGGGGCAGAGCCAGTCTGTGGTGGGCACCTCCTGGACCTGAGACCATGGGTCCTGCAGTTTCACTGACCTCCATTTCCTCCTGCCATGTCCAAGCTCCAGCCCTCAGGCTGATGGGGAAGCTGAGACCCCTCTCCGTTCCCCAGCAGCTGCTGTGCCCTTCAGAGGGGCTGGGGCTGTGGGCTGAGCACCCAGAGCTCTGCAGCACCCTGTGGTGGGCACTGCCATGGGGCCAGCCATGACTGGAGTGCTTTGTGGGGCTGGGCTGGGGAGAGGGCAGGGGATTTGGGGAGAGCCAGGGAGGGGCCGGGCTTGGAAGTGCCCAGGAGAGGAAAACACCAATGTTGGCTGAGCTGTGTGACCATGCAGGGTGAGGACACGCTCCAGTGGGTGTGGGGTTCAGAGCCAGATCTCGTGGAAGGGAGCCAAGACGTGCGGGTGCAGGACAGAGGAGGCTGGTCTGTGCCCTTGGTGGCATGGACAGACTGGGAAGGTCCCCAGGCCATTCGTCACCCCCAGCCTCTCCCATCGGCTACTTCCAGTGTTGGCCACCCACCCCAGTGTACGGGTGAGGTTGGCTCTGCGGCCAGCTCCTGCTGATCAGGGGCTTGTGTCAGAGGAACAGCCAGCCCTGCCCGGCCTTTCTCTTGCCCAGAGATTGGCAGAACCCAGAGCAGGGCTGTCGGCGAAGCACTGCATGGGGCACGCTGGGGCTGGGCAGGGCCCAGGCACTGGGGGAGGCCACCAAAACAGGAGGGCTGGCAGGGACAGAGCCCTGAGGGCTGCCAGGGTCCTGTGCCAGGGGGATGTCTCCCCATCCCTGAACACACCCATCCCATGGGGTTCCAGCACGGTGCGGCCATTGAACCATGTGTGGGGCAGCGGGGCTGGGCCAGCGCAGGCACAGGGCGCTGACAGGGGCCCGTGTTTGAATCCTGCTTTGTTTTATGTGACCAGGTAAAACATATAAGGAGAACATCCCTACTCTGTTGACTATGAGGTGAGCCTGGGAGGCACTGCCTCAGGCAGCTCGACTTCACCCCTGACGCTCGTCGCGTCCAGCTTTAACCACCTCAGATGCTCTGAAGGCTTTAGCCACCTCTGGATTCTGAAGCTCCTACTCGTAGGTTTGGGCGTTAAGGGAAGTTAAATACCACCTGTGACTATGAAATACATTCCTGGTGTTCATGGACAGCAAGGAGTTTCTCTCTCTTCTGCATTCTCATGTCTCATGGACTCTGAACAGGGTATCTGTCTCCCTGCCTGGGTGTCTGTCCGGTGTTGCTCTGACAGAGAGTCTTGACCCGTCTCCAGTGTAGTTCCTCCTCGCAGCACTTTTCAATCACTTGGTGATCCACTCCAGGACCCTGCTCAGCCCCCACACAGCCTGGCTGTTAGCTCCCTCCTGGGCTCTCCTTTCCACGTGAACCCCCTTCCATGCTGAAGCTCAAAGTGTGGATTGGAGGCTGTACGTTACTACACGCGCCATGAACTGCTTTGCAGCCTGCTAGGAAAGACCTCACAAGCTCCTTCTGGGAAGGCTGAGCTGCCCAAGCAAGCCTGCAGATGATCCCCGTAGTGTCTTCAGGTCACAGGGGCAGCTCAGAGGACTCCAAGGAGGCCTCCTCTCTCCAGACACCTCAGATGAGACAACTCCTTTCTCTCCATTGTCTAGAAAGGGAAGTCCAGACACCTTGATTCGACACAGACATTTGCACTGAGGTGTCTGATGTTGGGGGAGAGCAGCGTTCTGCCTTTCTTCCCCTCAAATGGAGTCACTCTGCATTTCCCTTGGAGGGAGAGCAGAGGGATGTGCATAGATGATCTAGAGACCCTTTAAGTAGACACTGGAACACAGAACCAATTTTCTTATCAGTAACTCTAGTTTAAGTTAAGTCTCTTCTAATAGCTCTTTCTGAAATTAACAGCATATTTTTCAGACTGTCTGCTGCTACCAAGGAAAGGTGTGCAGAGAGGCTCCTACTTATCCTTATTGCTATAACAACCAGGTCAGCTCGCTTTGTTCTTTGCCCTGTTGGAGGGTCGGAAGCAGAAAAGCGTAGAGGGGTCCCAGGTGCAGGGAGCAGCGGAGAGGACAGGTGACCCCAAACTGACCAAGAGGGTATTCCCTCCCATCTGCCCCATGCTCAGTGTAAAAGCTGAGGGATCAAAGGGTCAGCTCTTCTTTCAGTGGCCAGCAGCGAGGAGAACTCTGTTTTTTTGTCTGCCTTTGATCACAATCCTTGTCTTCCTGAATCCAGTTGCCGTCTGTCGCTGAGTCCAGTCTGGGACTTTCACAGTGTCTGCCGGTGCCGGTGATGTTATTGTTCTCTTGGGAGCTCAGTACAGGCTTTCTATATATTGTATAGAATTTTCTTATTGATGTTATTATGTTTTAATGTGCTATTAAAATTTTAATAAGCTGGTTTAGTTTTCTTTTCAACCCATAACTCTCTCCCCGTTCTTTTCTGGGAAGGGAGAGAGAAGTTAAAGGAAGCATCTGTCATGCATTTAGTGGCCAGCCCAGCCTTAACGACAGCTTCTGTTTCCTCCATCAGGCAAGACAGGCCAATGCCTCTGAGCGAGACTCACCCAGTGCCAAGAGCAGAGGTGGCATGGTCAGGCCAGTCAGGGAGATTTTTGTGGTCCTGGGCTCTGTGCAAGACACAATGACCTTTCTTAATGCTGTAGGCCCCACTATGATGGAACTGTTGAGAACATCTTAAAAAAATGAAGCAACCAAGACATAGAATGAAAGAAGTAGAGCAAAGGAAATGTCCTCTTGCAATTTTAAGTTTCAACATTGTTGGTGGATTTATCCTCCTTGCTTGGCATTGTCTGTTTAACATACTGATCTCTGGGGGATTTTGTGTACTGCATTTCTTTGCAAAGGCAAGAGATGATAAAATTGGGGTGGGATGCAGTTAGAGGGACACGGGCGCGTGGTGCCAGTGTGGGTGCCCTGGGACCCTCTGCCCAGGCTGCAGCTGCAGCTTCCGAGGGGCTCTGCTCTCCAGCAGCTCCTCTGTGACAGCGGCCAGTCCCAGGCATGTGCTTCAGAGACACTGCGTCCTCGGGAGGTACCGCTGGGCACTGATGGTCAGACAGTGGAGCTCAGGCCTGTAAAACTGAGAAATTTTGGCACGTGTATGAGCACATCTCATCAACTAACACCACTGAATACTTTAAATAAATGTCAGTGTTTTCCCATGAGATCAAAATGAGGAGTTTTCAGGGTGTGCATTAATAGGAAGAGGAGAGCTATTGACCTTCCACTCTGTTTGTATTGTCAGTACTCTCTCGATCAGGCTGTGCATTTCATCTCCCTCATCTTTCATGTATTTCCACCTCTCCTAACTAAACTGACCATGTCTGGAGTCACCTTTCCAGCAGCGCATCTGCACAGAAGCACTTGCGATTACCCTCTAGATTTCCCTTCCCCTTCCTCTTTGATCATTCAGACACCTCTCAACAGTCCAGTTGATGCTTTGAGATTCAGGGAGTTAAAAGCTTGCCTGTCTTCCAGTAGTCCCTCTCATTCTGTCTTTAGCACGATCTTTAGTTTGCTTATTTGATAATTTTTCATCTCTCTAAAACATTCCTTGCATGGTTATGCCTTGTGGAAGGTGAACCTCATTGGTGGCAGCTTGTACTTGGCACACAGTTGAGGAGTGTTTTGTTTGGAAGGTGAATCTGATCGGTCTTTTATTTGTTCAAAAATCAGAACATCCCCCTTTGCCTGTGTGCAGGCAGGTCTCTGAGGAAAGCAGGTGGGAGCTGGTGCAAAGGAGCTGGAACATCCAGCTGCAGACTGCGGTGGAGAAGTCTGATGGAAGGAAAAGGGATGCAAGTCCCAGGTGGCCGATGAGAGACATGGTGGGGTTGGGGAGGTGAGGAGCAAGGTTGGCCATCCTGTGTCAGACCTCAAGGGACAGCTTCTGCGACCAGTCCAGATCTCCTTAGGAGAGACCCTGGATCCAGATCAGTCAGAGGATGCTGCTGTCACCTCTTCTATCAACTGAAACATAATAAACTACACCTTTGAAATGAGAAAGTCAATTTTAGTAGAAGGTCTTTGAAATCTTTCTCCATAAGTACACTAGGAAACGTCTCTAATTGACTGTACAAGAGTAGAAAAGAATTACAGGAAGAGACATGGTTTGTTCGGGCTTTGTTCGCTGTAATGAGCCCCATGGTGCATTTGGTGCTGAGCTCTTGAACCTCAGATTGCACAAAGCTCTCAGGAAGTCAAAGTGAGAAGAAAGAAAGTACCTTGAAGTACGAATGAGTCCCTCTGAGGGCAAACCCTGAGAAAGCCTCCCCATTGTGATCTACTCTGAAGAGAATTAAGTCCATCCCAGCCAGACCCAGGACAGAGTTACAGGTCACACAGTCAGAGTGAGCAATGAACAAAGTCCTGTTTAACTGACCCGAGGAACTCTGTGGGTCACAGACCCTGGCTCTTATGGGGGACTCAGGCTCCCCGGTGTTCACTGGGCAAGCGATACAGCAGGATGCAAACAGGCCAGGAGGTCTCTTGTGGTGTCTCTGGAACAGTTCTTAGCACAGCTGCTAAACGGGCCATCCAGTCCGATGCACACCTGGACCTGGTACTCCCAAAAGAGGAAGAGCTGGTCAGAGATGTGAAGACAGTCTCAGCCTTGGCTGTAGAGACCATGAAGTTGTGCTCTCCCAGATCTCCAGAGAAAAGGGGAAGGAGGGTAGCAGAGCACACACCCTTGACAGCAGGGAATGAGAATTTGGCCTATTGAGGGCACTGGCAGGTGGGATCCAAGGGGATCCCATGTCAGGGGTCTGAAAGCATCCCCAGGCCTTCATGGCCCTGACCACCTTCACCTGGGGCCTCCACCCACACCTCTGTCCATCAGCCCAGGAGGCCATTTAAGCCCAGGCCTAAATTTCAGCCCCAGCTTGACCTATGCTGTAGGTGTAAAGGTCTCCAGACACAGCCATAGACACAGCCTTGCCTGTCCATGGACCCTGTGGAGTCAGACTTGCAGAGTCACTTCTCCTCTTGATGCTTTATGGGGTGTACAATGAAATGGCTGACACTCATGGAATGGCCCTCCAAGTGCCAGACCCCAGCTGACTCACACAGGCCTAGGGCCTTTCTGCTTCCTTTCTTCCTATCACTTGATCAGGTTTTGGGAGGAGAGGAAGAAAAGCAGGTGAGGTTTCTGGGTGCCAACGATTGAAAGGGGGGAGCAGAACCATCACAGGTGAAACGACCTAAAGTCAAAACTGCTCAAAACTGTTATCTTCAGCTCCTTTCTAGGAGGCTTTCAGTCTTCCACAGGAATCTGGAAGCTCTGAGACCCTTCCATCTCTCTCTCTTTTATCAGTTAAGTTGACAGTACCCAAGTCAGAGGCTTTGTTTCAATTCTGCTTACAGCTTAAATCACGACATGGTCTGGAGATGAGGAGAAGCTTGTAAAAGAATCAAAGTTAAAAGAATCAAAGTCTTGTCCAGCTTCTCGACAAGAAGGTGGCTGTTCCCAGGGATCTCAGGAGGCATGGCATACTGATAGCTGTGTTCAGGAAGCTGGTCAAATGCCTCCTCTCCATTTCTGTAACGTCCATCTTAATCTCTTCTCGTATGGCCTGTGGTCAAGGCAAAGGCTCATGGAAGGAAAGAGACTGCTGGGAGGGATCTCTAGTCTGGCCTCCAACTGGCTGCAACTCTGTGGAGCTGAAACATCAAGAGCTCCAAAGGTGGCCATCATAGCAATGCTCCTCCTAGCCCATTTTATTTTTCCCAAGGCTCAGCTTAAAGCTCTCAAGAGGCAGTTTGTGGCTGTTGCCTCTGTTATGTCCAGGGCCACTGCAGAAGAGAACTTGGCTCTGTCATCTCTCCCAACAGCTGTAGGCTCCTACTAGGTCCCCCTGTGCTTCCACCTCAGCTAAATAGAGAGGCCCAGTTCCCCCAGACTCCCCTCACAGCTCATGCATTAGGCTCCTCACTCCATCTTGGCAGACCTCCTCTGCACACTCTCCAGTCTCTCCTCTTTCATGTTGAAAGGTGAGGTCCACTGGCTCCTATGGGAGCTCACGCTCCTATGGTCGCTCACCCTTTCTTCCCCCTTCCCGAATGGGACAAGGAAGAAATAAAGTGTGAAAAGTTTTGGATCGACATAATAACAGTTTAATAAGTGAAGAGAAGAGATTAAGAAAACCTCAACAAGTGAAACACAGGCCATCACTCACCACCTCCCACAAGGAGACTGATGCCCAGCCGGTCTCCAAGCAGCAGACTCCTTGAATGACAAAAACTTCACTGTCTTCTTAGTCTGTCTCAAGTTTTTATTCCTGAGCATGAAGTCATATGGTATGTAGTATGCCTCTGGTCAGTTTGGATCAGCAGTCCTGGCTGGGTCCCCTCTCAACTTCTTTCTCACCTCCCACCTACTCACTGGAGGGAGCAGAATGAGAACTAGAGAAGGCCTTGACACCGTGCAAACTCTGTTCAGCAATACCCAAAACACTGGAGTATTATCAACACTGAGTTTTCTCCAGTCCCATGGGCACAGGAAACAGCCATCCTCCGGGACTTCTTGTGGTCTGGTCCAGAAGAGAAGCCATGCTGGGCTGGCCTTTTTCCTTTAGGAGAGTAAGACCTGCAGACCATGGAGGACCCTGGTGGAGCAGGCTCCTGGCAGGAACTGCTGCCCAAGGAGAGGAGCCCATGCTGGAGCAGGTTTTGCAGCAGGACCTGTGGCCTGTGGGGGACCCACACTGGAGCAGTCCGTGCCTGAAGGACTGTACCCCGTGGAAAGGATCCACGCTGGAGCAGTTCATGGAGAACTGCAGTCAGTGGGAAGGACCCACATTTGGGGAAGTTCAGAAACGAAGTGTTATGAACTGACTGCAGCTCCCATTCCACAACCCCCCTGTGCCACTCGGGGGAAAGGTAGAAGAGTTAGGAATGAAGTTGAGCCTGGGAAGAAGGGAGGGAGGGGGGAAGGTGTTTTTCATTGTGTTTTATTTCTCACTGTCCTATTCTGTTACAATCCATTGGAAATAAATTTAAGTAATTTTCCCAAGTTGGGTCTGTTTTGCCTGTGATGGTAATTGGTAAATTAGCTGGTAAACAAACGATCCTCCCAATGTATTGCTATTGACAAACGTGGCGAGAGTTGCCCTCACGCACAAATGCAGTTACTTCATCGTGAAGGCAATCAGGTTGGCGAGGCAGGATTTACCCTTGGTGAGCCCATGCTGATGGGTCTTGGACACGTTCTGTTGTTGGTGCCCAGAAATGTCACCCAAGAGGACTCCAACTGATGGCCCGCTCCTCCCCGATGTGAGCTTGTGCAGCCTGTGCTTCCCTGCGGTGCACTGTTGGATTCGTCCAAAGACGGGTGCACCTCTTGCTTGTCCTCTCTCACAAGAGACCTCTGCCAATCCCATGACCTCTCAGAAAGGATATTCCAAAGAAATATTGATCTTCCCTGTAACGCCATTACAACTGTTCTCCCTGTTATACAGTGTAGTTGGTTTCTCTAATTTTTCATATTCTTCTCCTGATACAGTGACCATTTCTAAAGTCACCTTTTCAGATCCAGACTGTCCAGGCAAAGGCCCTTGCCATAATTCTTCAGTTTTCTTCTCCATTTACTCTTTGTTCATTCAGATACCTCTCACCTATGCTGCTGCTTTCACCTTCAGGGACTGAACAGCTTGACTATCTTTCAACAGTCTAATTGTCTCCTTAGGCAGCTCTTTAATTATGTTTATATCTATCTTTTCTTATCTAACTACCTAAAATATTTCTCATAAGATTATCCCTTGTAGAAAAGCACCCTCATTAGTGGTAGCTTGTACTTAGCGTATGATTACAGAATATGATTTATTGTTTATGAAAACTGATTGTGCTTTACTTTTCTTTTCTGAAGAATGGGAAAAATTCTCCTGTGCCTGGGTGCAGCCAGGTCTCTGAGGAGCTCAGGAGGGAGCTGGTGCGATGGAGCTGTAACATCCAGCTGCAGAGATCAGTGGAGGAGTCTGGTGCAAGGAGCAGAGATGTAAGTCCCAGGTGGCCAATGTCAGAAATGGTGGGGCTGGGGAGGTGAGGAGCAAGGCTGTCCATCCAGCGATGGACGTCAAGGGACTGCTTTTCCTTGCTGTCCAGTCTTCCTGAGGAAACACTCTGCATCAATATCAATCAGAGAATGCTTCTATCACCTCTTCTTTAAAGTGAAAAGTAATAAAATATATCCTATAACATAAAAGATCATTTTTATCAGATGCACTTTGAAATCTTCCTACTTAATTGCGCTATGAAACCTCTCTAATTAGCTGTACAAGTCTTGAAGACTTGAAGAAAATGACACAAAGAGAAATAGCTTGTTAAGGCTTTCTGTCTTTTAATGAGCCCCATGGTGTATTTGCTGCTGAGTCCATAAACCTCAGACACTGAGAGAAGGTTGAACAGAGTGCTCAAGAAATCAGAAGCCAAACTCCAAGTACCTGGAAGCGTTAATGAGCCCCACTGAGGGCCATTCCTGACAAAGCCTCCCCAGGGACTCGTTAGAGCAGAGAGCTGGAGGCTGTGATTGCAGGTAGGCAAAGGCAGAGTGCAGGTGGCTGTGATGCTGAAGAAACCCTTGGTTGGTTTGATGCAGCAGAAAGGCCAAGCCCTCAGCCCCAGGCCCTGGCAAGGCAGATCCTGTCCCTCACTTGTGGCCCAGGGCTCTTCCTGGGGCAGAGGGATGTGAGGGGGAGCAATGACAAGTGTAGGAAAAGTCTGTGACACCTCCTGGCCTCCCAAAGAAGGGGCGAGGATGAAACAGAGTCCTGAGGCTCAAAAGAATCACAGACGCATAGAATCATTTATGTTGGAAAGGACCTTTAACATCATTGAGTCCAACTGTAAACCTAACCCTGCCAGGTCCACCACTAAACCACATCCCTGTGTGCCGCATCTTGTGGCGGTGTGCTCTCCCCCTTCCCTCCCCCTCTGGCTCCTGCTCAAGCCATAACCATCAGTGGGAGCTGTGATGAGTTGCACCTGGACTTTGGGGGATGGCAGGCAACACAGCCAAAACACTGTCTGGAGTGGGGACCTAGATATTTTGTTCCCATGCGACTCTGACTATAGGTCACTTCTCTTACTCTATAGATAGTGGACAGCCCAAGAGCCCTTGGAGCTCTCCTGCACGGCAGCGGCTGCACGCCAGGATCTCCCCTTGAGTGGGGACGCTCGCTTAAGGTTCTACTCCTTGAGGCTGAGAGATTCCTTGCCTCAAGAGATTCTCGGTAAGTGACTAATAGCGTGCTAAACTTTGAAATCTTAGCTAAGTGACATAAAGGATTGATTGCGCATATATAATCCCTTAGACATAAACCATTGACCAAATCTGGGACTAGGATTGGATCCAGCCGCACCCAGACTCCTCTGAGAAGGAGTTTAGGAAGCCAGGGGGTCCTTTCTGAGCCTCGTGACTCAATGGGAGGGTCTCCCTGACAGTTTGTCTGACCCTGTCCTCTGTGCAGTAAATAATCAAGTGTACCCTGGCATTGAATCATGTAAAACACTGTCACATTCACTACTACCTTTGTTAATCCACTGTTTGATATTAATAAATATTTCACTATTCGTGCCCAGGCATCTTGGCTCTGTCGGATGCCTTACCAGTGAGCCCAGAAATCCCAACCCAGGGAAGAGAAATCCCAAGACATTTCACTGCTGAGAAAGTAAAAGCCCGCAGAAGCCTTGGGACCATTAGTGCGGGCGTCCCACCACCTATGGAAGAATCCAGGAAAGTTTCCAGGAAGAAGAGACCTCACACGCACCAAACACAGCCACAACCCTCATCCTGGCCTAAAAAGGAATTCAGAAGGAAATGACTTCACAAACACAGACCCCAGTCATGAGCCTGCTGCTGGACAATCATGTGCCCAAGGAACCATAACCTCAGAAGCAACCTCCAGCTGCTGGCATGTTCCATCCATGCTGGCGTGTTCCATACTGTGTGTTGCATTCATCCCCATGCTGCTGGCATGTCCCTACTTGGGACCTCACAAGAACCAAGCCTGGTCATCAACCCTCTGCTGGCCTAAGGGGTGCTCTGGAACATGGGCTTCAAACACCTCCGAGCTTGCTCATGGTCTCTCAGGTCCTCAGGCAGCAGCACCCTCACAACTGGCATTCAGGCCATACGCTGCTGCGGGGCTATCAAGGACTCAGGCAGAAGTGACCTCCAAATCACTATCTGCCTGCTTCTGGCCTATCAGAGATTGTGGCAGCACTGACCTCATAACCAACATCCACACCATGTGCCTGCTGCTGGCCTGTCAGGTGCTCATGGAGAAACGACCTCGTAGGCACCGAACCCAGCCTTGAGCCTGGGCTTGGCCTGCCACCTGCAGAGACAGGGCTGACCCCAAAATGAGCATCCAAAGCAGATGCCCGCTGTTCTAGCAGCGGTGACCTCACAATCAACATGCCAGACCTTGGCCTGCTGCTGGCCTGTTGGGTTCTCAGGCAGAAGGGACCTCACAAGCATCTACCCTAGACATTGCTGGACTGCCCTGTCCTCACAGAATCATGTAGATTGAAAGGGATCTTTGGAGATCGTCTAGGTCAGTCCCCCTGCCCTAGAGGGAGTCAGCCAGAGCAGGTCACTTAAGAAGATGTCCAGGCTGGGTTTTCAGGATCTCCACGACAGGACACTCCACAGCCTCTCAGGGCAGCCTGTGCCAGGGTCATGCGCCCTTGATGCCAAAACCTGTTTTCTTGAGTTCAGTTGGAATTTCTTATTTTTGAGGACTGAGGCCTAAAGCATGTGCCCTGTGTGGGGATGGTGAGGGAGATTGGATTCTTCAACCTGGTGAACCTCCTCCAGTGAGGGTCACCACCCAAAAGGGATAACCTCACTCGAAGTATGGGAGAGAGATGGATGGGATATGATAGATATAAACACATGGAAGGATTTGGCTGGAGACATTATTAGCCTGCTGAAAGACCAGGGCATTCTTCCAACTGCCTGAAGCTCAAAGCAGCACCTGGGTAGTTTAGAGGGATGAGACTGAGCGAGGAATAAGGGGACGGGGAAACTGGAGGGCAATGGGAAGGCCAGCCCTGCTGCTCCATTAATGGTCCAATGGCCCCACCGTGCTGGAACCGCATGGGACAGGTGTGCTCAAGGGTGGGGTGACATCGCCCTGGCAAAGTACCCTGGCAGCCCTCTGGGCTCTGTCCCCCTCAGCCCTCCTGTTTTGGTGGCCTCCCCCAGTGCCTGGGCCACAGATGGTCTGTGTCCCCTCAGTGCCAGCCCCTCTCCCCAGGCCAGCACAAGAGTCCTGGTCCTTGGGACAGAGCAGCCTGCCCAGAGTGGGGGCCTGCAGAAAGAGGTTTCTCCTTCTCATGGATTCCTCCCTGCAGGCACAGAAATGCTCCCTTGCTCCTCTCCTTGGTCACCCCTTCTCTCCGGAGAGCCTTTCCCCAGGTGAGCGTGTCCAGGCTGGCCTGGCTGGACATTCCTGGTTCCCACCCCGTGCTCCCTGCAGGATCCTGAGCTGGCGGTGCTGCTCTGCAGAGGGAGGGGGCTGTGGTGCCCTGGGGCCATGGGGAGATCCTGCACTGGCCATGCTGGTCAGGGTGGGGAGCAGACCCAGCCAGAAAGGGATCACTGCTGCTGAGCACCCTTCCATCTTCCCTGATTGCTCAGTAGCCAAGGACAAGGCTTGGCAGGACCAAGGGGTGTCTTCAGTGTCTCAAAGTCCAGGGAAGGGCTGCCCTAGATTAATCCCACAGTGGTTTCCAGGACAGTGGGCTGAACCATTGTCTAGTCTTATGTCTCTTTGGGCTGCTGGCTCCTGGCATTGCAGGGGCTTGTTAGCCCATGGGCTCCTCAGGTTCACCTTTCCTTCAAGGACACTCCACCTTCGATTGTCAGTCCTTTTATGAGGTGCCACTCGTTGCTCATCCAGACTCACATACTTTTCCAGGAGATCCCCTGAGCTCTCCTGGCAACTCCAAGTTCCTCTCCAGGATAGCATTGGCCATCAGCCCCATCACAAGTGGGACAGTACCAGGAAGGACAATCAAAGATCATTTGCAATCTGCTTGGACATGTGCCACCAAGAAGGGAGCTCTAGGTCCAGCCCTTGGTCCCTAACAGATCCCCCTGCAACTCTGACCCTGTCCCCCTCAGTCTGTGGAGAACCCCAGAACACCAAGAGGACTTTTCATGGAACAGTTCCTTGGGTGTGTTCCTGATACCAGCTGTGGAAGAGTCATCCAGCCTCTGCCCCTGCCTTGAGGCGTCCCGTTAGTGACAGTGGTGCCAGTAGGAAGGCCCCCTCTGACACAGTGGTTCACATGGCCTGTTCCTGCCTGCAGCCACAGGGATGCCGCTGTAGAGACAACAGGACTGTGAGCAGTTACTCGAGACCTTAGGCTCCTGAACCCCTCCTGTATACTCGGGCTGCTCGCCCAGCTCCAGGGGAGAAGTGAAGAGATGGGAGCTGAGAGAAATAATTTTCTGCTGGATTCTTTATTGAGTCTATCTTAACAGGGAGGCCAGACCCAGACGTACCTTAAGTATTTGGGTCAAGAGGAAAACATGTAGGAGACCAAGAAGAATATCACAGGTATAAAACAAAACTAACTAACTAAAAAAAAATAAAAACCCACAAAGAAATAAGAAAGATAAATATGAAGAAAAGTTAGTCCTGGTTTTTCCTGATGTACAGTGGGAGCCTTAGTGGTATAATGGACACCTTATTAACCTGAAGTAGACACCATTCAAATAGTTTCAAAACTGCATCCTTGACTTCCTGGTTCCTCATGCTGTAGATGAGGGGGTTCACTGCTGGAGGCACCACTGAGTACAGCACTGCCACCACCAGATCCAGGGATGGGGAGGAGATGGAGGGGGGCTTCAGGTAGGCAAAAATGCCTGTGCTGACAAACAGGGAGACCACGGCCAGGTGAGGGAGACACGTGGAAAAGGCTTTGTGCCGTCCCTGCTCAGAGGGGATCCTCAGCATGGCCCTGAAGATCTGTACATAGGACAACACAATCAAAATGAAACACACAAAAGCTAAAAAGCTTAATATGAGAAGCCCAGCTTTCCCAAGGTAGGAGTGTGAGCAGCTGCCAGTGCCCTCAATAGGCCAAATTCTCATTCCCTGCTGTCAAGGGTCTGTGCTCTGCTACTCTCCTTCCCCTTTTCTCTGGAGATCTGGGAGAGCACAACTTCATGTTCTCTACAGCCAAGGCTGAGACTGTCTTCACATCTCTGACCAGCTCTTCCTCTTTTGGGAGTACCAGGTCCAGGTGTGCATTGGACTGGATGGCCCATTTAGCGGCTGTGCTAAGAACTTTTCCAGAGACACCACAAGAGACCTCCTGGCCTGTTTGCATCCTGCTGTATCACTTGCCCAGTGAACACCGGGGAGCCTGAGTCCCCTATAAGAGCCAGGGTCTGTGACCCACAGAGTTCCTCAGGTCAGTTAAACAAGACTTTGTTCATTGCTCACTCTGAGTGTGTGGCCTCTAACTCTGTCCTGGGTCTGGCTGGGATGGACTTAATTCTCTTCAGAGCAAATCACAATGGGGAGGCTTTCTCAGGGTTTGCCCTCAGAGGGACTCATTCGTACTTCAAGGTACTTTCTTTCTTCTCACCTTGCCTTCCTGAGAGCTTTGTGCAATCTGAGGTTCAAGAGCTCAGCACCAAATGACCATGGGGCTCATTACAGCGAGCAAAGCCCGAACAAACCATGTCTCTTCCTGTAATTCTTTTCTACTCTTGTACAGTCAATTAGAGACGTTTCCTAGTGTGCTTATGAAGAAAGATTTCAAAGACCTTCTACTAAAATTGACCTTCGGTTTTCAAGGCTGTAGTTTATTATGTTTCAGTTGATAGAAGAAGTGACAGCAGCATCCTCTGACTGATCTGGATCCAGGGTCTCTCCTAAGGAGATCTGGACTGGTCGCAGAAGCTGTCCCTTGAGGTCTGACACAGGATGGTCAACCTTGCTCCTCATCTCCCCAACCCCACCATGTCTCTCATGGGCCACCTGGGACTTGCATCCCTTTTCCTTCCATCAGACTTCTCCACCACAGTCTGCAGCTGGATGTTCCGGCTCCTTTGCACCAGCTCCCACCTGCTTTCCTCAGAGACCTGCGTGCACACAGGCAAAGGGGGATGTTCTGATTTTTGAACCAACAAAATAAAAGTGATCAGATTCACCTTCCAAACAAAACACTCCTCAACTGTGTGCCAAGTACAGTCTGCCACCAATGAGGTTCACCTTCCACAAGGCATAACCATGCAAGGAATGTTTGAGAGAGATGAAAAATTATCAAATAAGCAAAACTAAAGATCGTGCTAAAGACAGAATGAGAGGGACTGTGTAAAGATAGGCAAGCTTTTAACTCCCTGAATCTCAACGCATCAACTGGATTGTTGAGAGGTGTCTGAATGATCAAAGAGGAAGGGGAAGGGAAACCTAGAGGGTAATCACAAGTGCTTCTGTGCAGATAGGCGGCTGGAAAGGTGACTCCAGACATGGTCAGTTTAGTTAGGAGAGGTGGAAAACCATGAAAGATGCGGGAGATGAAATGCACAGCCTGATCGAGAGAGTACTGACAATACAAACAGAGTGGAAGGTCAATAGCTCTCCTCTTCCTATTAACACACACCTTGAAAATTCCTCATTTTGATCTCATGAGAAAACACTGGCCTTTTATTTAAGTTATTCAGTTTTTTCACCTGATGAAGTCGTGTTCTTACTTTTAGACATTTGTAAAAATTTCTCAGGTTTTCAGGCAGAGCTCTGCTGTCTGACCATCAGAGCCCAGCGGTACCTCCAGAGGACGCAGTGTCTCTGAAGCACATGCCTGGGACTGGCCACTGTCACAGAGGAGCTGCCGGAGAGCAGAGCCCCTCGGAAGCTGCAGCTGCAGCCTGGGCAGAGGGTCCCAGGGAACCCACACTGGCACCACGCGCCCGTGTCCCTCGAACTGCATCCCACCCCAATTTTATCATCTCTTGCCTTTGCAAACAGAAGCAGCACACAAAATCCCCCAGAGATCAGTATGTAAAACAAGACACAGCCAAGCAAGGAGGATAACACCACCACCAATGTTGAAGCTTAAAATTGCAAGAGGACATTTCCTTTGCTCTACTTCTTTCATTCTATGCCTTGGTTGCTTCATTTTTTTAAAATGTTCTCAACATTTCCATCATAGTGGGGCCTACAGCATTAAGAATGGTCATTGTGTCTTGCACAGAGCCCAGGATCACAAAAATCTCCCTGACTGGCCTGACCATGCCACCTCTGCTCTTGGCACTGGGTGAGTCTTGCTCAGAGGGATTGGCCTTTCTTGCCTGATGGGGGAAACAGAAGCTGTCGTTAAGGCTGGGCTGGCCACTAAATGCATGACAAATGCTTCCTTTAACTTCCCTCTCCCTTCTCAGAAAAGAAGGGGGAGAGAGTTATGGGTTGAAAAGAAAGCTAAACCTGCTTATTAACATTTTAATAGCAAATGAAAATATAATAACATCAATAAGAAAATTCTATATGATATATAGAAAGCCTGTACTGAGCTCCCAGGATAACGATAACATCACCGGCACCAGCAGACACTGGGAAAGTCCCAGACTGGACTCAGTGACAGACAGCAACTGGATTCTGGATCTGGATTCAGGAAAACTGGATTGGGATCAAAGGCAGACAGACAGAGTTCTCCTCACTGCCGGCCACTGAAAGAAGAGCTGACCCTTTGATCCCTCAGCTTTTACCCTGAGCATGGGGCAGATGGGAGGGAATACCCTCTTGGTCAGTTTGGGGTCACCTGTCCTGTCTGCTCCTCCCTGCAGCTGGGACCCCTCTACGCTTTTCTGCTTCCGACCCTCCAACAGGGCAAAGAACAAAGCGAGCTGACCTGGTTGTTATAGCAATAAGGATAAGTAGGAGCCTCTCTGCACACCTTTCCTTGGTAGCAGCAGACACTGTCTGAAAAATATGCTGTTAATTTCAGAAAGAGCTATTAGTTAGAAGAGAAAATTAGAGTTACTGATAAGAAAACTGGTTCTGTGTTCCAGTGTCTACTTAAAGGGTCTCTAGATCATCTATGCACATCCCTCTGCTCTCCCTCCAAGGGAAATGCAGAGTGACTCCATTTGAGGGGAAGAAAGGCAGAACGCTGCTCTCCCCCAACATCAGACACCTCAGTGCAGATGTCTGTGTCGAATCAAGGTGTCTGGACTTCCCTTTCTAGACAATGGAGAGAAAGGAGTTGTCTCATCTGAGGTGTCTGGAGAGAGGAGGCCTCCTTGGAGTCCTCTGAGCTGCCCCTGTGACCTGAAGACACCACGGGGATCATCTGCAGGCTTGCTTGGGCAGCTCAGCCTTCCCAGAAGGAGCTTGTGAGGTCTTTCCTAGCAGGCTGCAAAGCAGTTCATGGCGTGTGTAGTAACGTACAGCCTCCAATCCACACTTTGAGCTTCAGCGTGGAAGGGGGTTCACATGGAAAGGAGAGCCCAGGAGGGAGCTAACAGCCAGGCTGTGTGGGGGCTGAGCAGGGTCCTGGAGTGGATCACCAAGTGATTGAAAAGTGCTGCGAGGAGGAACTACACTGGAGATGGGTCAAGACTCTCTGTCAGAGCGAGACCCGACAGACACCCAGGCAGGGAGACAGATACCCTGTTCAGAGTCCATGAGACATGAGAATGCAGAAGAAGGAGAAACTCCTTGCTGTCCATGAACACCAGGAATGTATTTCATAGTCACAGGTGGCATTTAGCTTCCCTTACACTCCAAACCTACGAGTAGGAGCTTCAGAGTCCAGAGGTGGCTAAAGCCTTCAGAGTGTCTGAGGTGGATAAAGCTGGACGCAACGAGCATCAGGGGTGAAGTCGAGCTGCTTGAGGCAGTGCCTCCCAGGCTCACTTCATAGTCAAAAGAGTAGAGATGTTCTCCTTATATGTTTTACCTGGTCACATAAAACAAAGCAGGATTCAAACACGGGCCCCTGTCAGCGCCCTGTGCCTGCGCTGGCCCAGCCCCGCTGCCCCACACATGGTTCAATGGCCACACCGTGCTGGAACCCCATGGGACGGGTGTGTTCAGGGATGGGGAGACATCCCCCCGGCACAGGACCCTGGTAACCCTCAGGGCTCTGTCCCTGCCAGCCCTCCTGTTTTGATGGCCTCCCCCAGTGCCTGGGCCCTGCCCAGCCCCAGCGTGCCCCATGCAGTGCTTCGCCGACAGCCCTGCTCTGGGTTCTGCCAAGATCTGGGCAAGAGAAAGGCCGGGCAGGGCTGGCTGTTCCTCTGACACAGGCCCCGAGGTCAGCAGGAGGTGGGCACAGAGCCAACCTCACCCATACACTGGGGTGGGTGGCCAGCACTGGAAGTAGCCGATGGGGGAGACTGGGGGGTGACGAATGGCCTGGGCACCTTCCCAGTCTGTCCATGCCACCAAGGGCACAGACCAGCCTCCTCTGTCCTGCACCCACACGTCTTGGCTCCCTTCCACGAGATCTGGCTCTGAACCCCACACCCACTGGAGTGTGTCCTCACCCTGCATGGTCACACAGCTCAGCCAACATTGGTGTTTTCCTCTCCTGGGCACTTCCAAGGCCAGCCCCTCCCTGGCTCTCCCCAAATCCCCTGCCATCTTCCCAGCCCAGCCCCACAAAGCACTCCAGTCATGGCTGGCCCCATGGCAGTGCCCACCACAGGGTGCTGCAGAGCTCTGGGTGCTCAGCCCACAGCCCCAGCCCCTCTGATGGGCACAGCAGCTGCTGGGGAACAGAGAGGGGTCTCAGCCTCCCCATCAGCCCTGGGGCTGGAGGTTGGACATGGCAGGAGGAAATGGAAGTCAGTGAAACTGCAGGACCCATGGTCTCAGGTCCAGGAGGTGCCCACCACAGACTGGCTCTGCCCCCTCAGTGCCAGCCCCTCTCCCCAGGCCAGCACAAGAGTCCTGGTCCAGGCACAGAGCAGCCTGCCCAGAGTGGGGGCCTGCAGAAAGAGGTTTCTCCTTCTCATGGATTCCTCCCTGCAGGCACAGAAATGCTCCCTTGCTCTTCTCCAGGGACACCCCTTCTCCCAGGAGAGCCTTTCCCAAGGTGAGCGTGTCCAGGCTGGCCTGGCTGGACATTCCTGGTTCCCACCCCGTGCTCCCTGCAGGGCCCTGAGCTGGCAGTGCTGCTCTGCAGAGGGAGGGGGCTGTGGTGCCCTGGGGCCATGGGGTGACCCTGCACTGGCCAGGGTGGTCGGGGTAAGGAGCAGAACCAGTCAGGAAGGGATCACTGCTGCTGAGCCGCCTCCATCTTCCCTCCTGGCTCAGTGAGAAAGGACCGGGCTGGGCAGGACCAAGGGTGTCTCCAATGGCACAAAGGACAGGGGAGGGCTGCTCTACATCCCTTCTGGCATTGAAGGGCCCTTCTTTGCCTTTGAGCTCCACAGGTTCCCCTTTTCCTCAGGGAGACATTCCCTTGGATGGTCACTCATTTGATGAGGTGCCCCTCACTGCCCACCCAGACTCCATCTCTGTCCCTACAGATCCCCTGAGCTCTCCTGGCAGCTTCCAATTCTTCTCCAGGATGAAATCTGGCATCAGCCCCGCTGCAAGTGGGGCACCACCAAGCCCATATGTCAAAAACCAGTTGCTGTCATGTCAACCATGAAGAGAGGTTTTCATTCAGCCCTTGATCCAAAAAATATTTGCATGGGACTCTGAGCCTGTCGCCCTGAAACCATCAAGAAATGCAGAAGAGAGAAAGTCCTTTTGAGGGAGCAGGTCCTTGGGTGTAACTCCTGATGCCAGCTTTGGAAGAGGCGTCCAGTGTTCTGACCCTGCCCTGAGGAGCCATTCTCATTATGGTGCTATTTTCACAGAGACCAGCTCTGATAAAGAGGTTCACATCGCCTGCTGCTACCCACAGTCACAGGGATGCCGCTGTAGAGACAACAGGACTGTCACCAGTTACACGAGACCTTAGGGGGAACACAAAGGCAAGGGCACAGTGGGACAGTGGGGATGTGAGGAGAGACCAGCACTGAAATGCCACGACCTGCCACTGTCCTTGGCCATGGCTCCAGGGAGGCAGCAGCCCTGACTTGCAGGTGGCAGAGACAGAGTGCCCAGCGAGGCAGCCAGGGGCAGCCCCAAGGGTTCCCAAGGCTGACCCTCTATGGGGGAGATTGTCAGTTGCCTCCTGAGCCCATCCTGCATGCTGGGGCTGCTCGTCCAGCTCCAGGGGACATGTGAAGAGATGGGAGCTGAGAGAAATAATTTTTTCAAGGTTTCTTTTTTGAACTTATCTAAACAGGCAGCCTGTATCCATACATATATGAGGTCTTAGGGTCAAGAGAAAAAGAGGAAGGAGGCCAAGAAAAATAATATCACAAATCTAGAACAAAACCAAAAAAAAAAAAAAAAACCACAAAAAAGAAACCCAAACCAAAAATAAAAAATGAAAAATAAAGGCACATATGAAGTCCTGGCTTTTCCTGAGACACAATGGGAGCCCCATTGGGATAATGGGCATTTTATTAATCTAAAGAATAAAGTATTTAAATAGTTTCCTCAGGGCATCCTTGATTTCCTTGTTCCTCATGCTGTAGATGAGGGGGTTCACTGCTGGAGGCACCACTGAGTACAGCACTGCCACCACCAGATCCAGGGATGGGGAGGAGATGGAGGGGGGCTTCATATGAGCAAATATTCCAGTGCTGAAAATGAGGGAGACCATGGCCAGGTGAGGGAGACACGTGGAAACGGCTTTGTGCCGTCCCTGCTCAGAGGGGATCCTCAGCATGGCCCTGAAGATCTGCACATAGGACAGCATGATGAAAACAAAGCAAACAAAAGCTAAAAGGCAACCTAATAAAAGAAGCCCAACTTCCCTGAGGGAGTCTGAGTCTGAGCAGGAGAGCTTGAGGATCTGGGGGATTTCACAGAAGAACTGGTCCACAGCATTGCCCTGGCAGAGGGGCAGGGAAAATGTATCGGCCGTGTGCAGGAGAGCATTGAGAAACCCACTGCCCCAGGCAGCTGCTGCCATGTGGACACAAGCTCTGCTGCCCATCAGGGTCCCGTAGTGCAGGGGTTTGCAGATGGCAACGTAGCGGTCATAGGACATGACAGTGAGAAGGGCACACTCCGATACAACCAAGAAGACAAACAGAAAGACCTGTGCAGCACATCCTGTGTAGGAGATGGCCCTTGTGTCCCAGAGAGAACCAGCCATAGATTTTGGGACAGTGTTGGAGATGGAGCCCATGTCGATGAGGGCGAGGTTGAGGAGGAAGAAGTACATGGGGGTGTGGAGGCGGTGGTCACAGGCGATGGCAGTGATGATGAGGCTGTTGCCCAGGAGGGCAGCCAGGTAGATGCCCAGGAAGAGCCCAAAGTGCAAGAGCTGC
Source organism: Alca torda (assembly GCA_008658365.1). Lineage (NCBI taxonomy): Eukaryota > Metazoa > Chordata > Aves > Charadriiformes > Alcidae > Alca > Alca torda. The sequence goes on from CM018076.1 coordinate 75,549,623, forward strand.
AGCTCCCGTGTGTCTGCAAATGCCAGGAGGAGGAACTGGGTGATGGAGCTGCTGTTGGACATTTGCTGCCTATGGTTCTGAGTGACTGTCCAAGGAGGAAAAGGCAGTGAGAAGTTAGGAAAGACTTCTCAAGGCGAAGCAAAACCAATTTCTCCTTGCCACTCCCCTTTCTCCAATCACCCACTTTTTACTTTTCCAGGAGACCTTCCTTCAGCTCCGTGGCTGGAGCTCTGGTTGGTGCTGGCTGAATGTGCCGTGATGAGCAGGGCCTCTGCCCACTGACTGCCATGAAGTCAGCCCTGCTCTGCAGGAGGGGGTTCATGGGTAGGGTGGGGGCAGGGGCCACGCCTGGTGTTTGACTTTGTCCCATGAAACCACTACTAATGCAGAAGGGCCTGTCAGCATCTGCGCTCCCTGTGCTAAGGAATGGGGCTGCCAGAAGACAGTTTCAGAGACTGTTCTTAAAGTTTCCTTCTGTCTCACCTGGGGACTACTCTTCTAGTGTTGGAAACCTCAGAAATCTGCTGCACTCAGGGAGAACAGAGTGTGTCCTGTAAGACAAGAGGATTGCCTATGTTTCCATCCATCTTGTTCCCAGCTGTCCTGGGCTCGTACCTTTCTCAGACGGAGGGTGATCACACTCCCATGTTACCTTGAAGAACACCCGACACTGCTGAGAGCAGAGGGATTCACTGCAGACCCCTAAATGTCTCACCGTTTCTCAAGGTCTCAGCACCCCACTTCTAGCCAAGGACACACATGGCTCATTTCACCAACCCAACAGCATTTCCTCAGTCGTGGTGTCTCTGCGTTCTCCACGGGGCTTCCAGATAACACAGTGGTGCTATGGGGCAGGTTTGCATCCTTGAGGGCAGCCCACAGCTTGGAAGAACACCTCGAATATAGACAGCCAAGTGCCCTAAGGATGGCATCTCAGCAAGAGTCATCTCATTCCCCGGCCCCACAGACTGCCTTGACCAGGTCACCACAGGTGAGAGGAAAGCTGGGACACTTCTTCCCACGGACACACCTTCATGGGATGACACACAAGTTCCATGTGTGACTCTGCAGCTGAAACTCCCACCCCCAGAGAGCCTGAAAGCAAGAACAAGATAAGAACAATGACAATATCACAGACAAGTGGTGAAACAAGGGAAAATGCAGCGAGGGTCTGGCTGAGAGAGGCCAGGGCAGAGGCAGCCGGGCCCTCAGGACAGCGTTACCCTCACCCAGCTCTGCCTGTCACCTCCCAGACACTGACACTGCCGGGCAGTTGCTCTCAGCCCCTGTGCTCTGCAGAGGGACCCGGGCACGTGGCTGGAGAGCTGCACCACGGCTCTGCTGGAGCTCCGGCTGTGGAGGAAGTGGTTCACACCTTGCACCCCACGGCCCTGTGTGGGAGAGAGGGCTCAGAGGAAGGGGTCTGCATTGGAGGGGATCATAGGGAGTGTGGCAGAATATTTAGACTTAAATAGTCACCCTGTGAACACTCCAGCGTGATTGGTTGCTGAGTAGGAAGTTAGCAACACAGGGAACAAGTTTTAATTAGCTGTAAGAATAAGAAACACGAATATTTAGCCAATAGGTATTTGACGAGTGGATGTAGGTAACCAATTATATTATGCCATGTATGATTTGCTTAATGCGAGTAACCAATCAAGAATTGGTCTTCGTAGTACACGGAACTAGAATACCTATAATAACTGAGCTATCTGCGCAATAAAGTGGCATTAACCTGATCATATTGGTCCACGTGTTATTGTCCGAAGCTTCCGTGTCAACAAGTGGCGCCCGAACAGGGACCCTCGGATGGGGGTTAGGACTCATCTCCTGACGGACACCCGGCCAAGAGAGGGGACGGAAAAGCGGTCGAAAGGTGAGTGCTGCCCCGGCACTCGGGATCCCCCGTGCCTGTGCGGGAGGATCGGGAAAAAGTGCGCGCAGGAAAGAAGGGAAACTCGCTCTGGCCAGGCGAGTGGCCGGGAGGAGATGGGGTCCACACTCACAAAGGAAGAAGAGGCAGTGGTGAAACTCCTCCAACATATGCTCTCTAAGAGAGGACTGAATTATGATACGCCTACCTTGAAGGCGCTCCTGGCATGGGCGCAAGATAGAGAACTGATCCCCACTGCTGCTGTTGCCTTTGCACAGGATACATGGGCTAAGATAGGAATGTGGGATGAAGTGAGTAAGGGATCCAAGGAGGCGCAAAAACTCTCCACGGTGTGGAGGCTGATTACAGAGACATTAAAAGAAATGCAAGCAGAGTGCCTGGCTGCTGCATCAGCGTTTGCGGTGTTAACGCCCGGAGGTGAGAATATCTCCCTCACAGGTCTGTCCTTCGGAGAGTCGCCAGAAGCCATTGCTCCTCCGCCTCGGGGTTCTGGAACAGCACAAGGGAACAATGCGGCCAACGCGGATCGTTCACAGCAGCAATTTGTCCCTGCGACAAACCACCTGGGGACACCGGCTAAGAACTGCGAACTGGAGAAGGAGAACGACTTTCCTCCTCCACCTCCAGAGGAACCTCGGTCATTTCAAATGATACCCCCAGTTGCAGACCCTCAGCCTGAATATGCTCAAATTCCCAGCCCTGAAGAACATTACCAAAAGCAGAATTCGGGAGGCGAAGAGCCAGAAGATCCCTTTGATCCTGGTCCAATAAATCCAGAGACTGAACCTGATTTATGTCCACCTTTAACCCCAATTAAAGCTATGGCTGCATCTGCTCCAACTGCGAAGGAGACTTTACAGCAACAGAGACGAAAGTCGTTCTTAACCTTCCTTCATTTGCACCAGGTATCGCGTCTGTTCCTCCTTCTCAACCGGTTATACGTGCGCGGCTGGAATCGGGGTATTGCAGTGTATTGTCAGAATGTCGGCGGAGAAGGACGGAGCTGGAGCCGGAGCCGCTTTGCTCCCGCTGCCGCCCGCCTCACCCCCTCCCCTCCCCAGCCGTCTCCCTGAGATAGAAGTGCTGTTTTTGTATGTCTGCCATGTAAGTGTGTGTGGGCGCCAGTTTATACCTGTTGATGAACATCTGTGCTACTGTTTGTTTTTTGTTGTGTCCGGTGTCGTTCGGTGACTCCGCTTGAGCAGGTGTTCTGCCCGGTGTGGTACTGTTCTCATATGCGACTAGGGCTGACACTCCGTCAAGCGAAGAAGTTTGTATGTATACAATGTTTAGATGTAAGGTGAGCGTGCCCCAGGGAGATGGACCGGGATGGGCTGTAGAACTGATAGAAGTCCTGAAATATTGGGAGAGTTTTCACCAACTGACATGCTTACGCTCTCGAAAACAGCTTATCCATGCAAGGCGTATGGCTAGTTGTTTGTTGTTTGCCTGTAAGATCATGGTTGATTGGGAAAAGGAGTTAAGCCAAACTCTATAGGATGCTCTGTAGGAAAATGAGAAACTTAAGGGTGAGCTCTTCTTGCAAAGGCAGACCTTTATGTCAGCTGTAAGAAAAAAAAAAAAGAAAAAAAAAGAAAAAAAAAGAAAAAAAGAAGAAAAAATATATACAGGAACAATTAGAAGGGAAATGTGCTGCGTTAGCACAAAAGTATGCCATACGTGGTACGAGAAAGCGGCAGAAAAAGAGAAATAAGACATCTGATTCAAAGCAGTACTATAGAGATATGGTTTTGTTTTTTTCCTATATGTATATACGTTATTGCACGCCTTTGTAAATTACTGTGTTATACCCTGCGAGACTAAAAGAACCCCAGCAGAGGCGGTCTCTTGAGCGGGGGGGTGGAATATGGGAAAGCAACGGAAGATTGGCGAGGAGGATTGTAAATACGCTCAAGGGACTCGCACCTGGGTGCTGGAAAACACATATATCACACTAATTGTTATTCGGTCTCAGGTGCTTGCAAGAAAAACACTTAGATGATATAAGTCTGTAATGGACTCAAGGACACCTTATCTAGCTGCTTGAGAATCTTGGCCTGTTGTTGAAGAAGATCACAGCATAGTACCAGCAAGAACAGGGGAGTCCACATGCGCTCTTGCTAACAAGGACTCTTTCGCTGCCAAGGATTCTTGCTAACAAGGACTCTTTCGCTGCCAGGGATTCTTGAAAACAAGGACTCCCTCGCTGCCAACAATAAGTTTAGTAATGCTACTATTACAGCTATTTCTGAGTTATTTCAACATGCGACGCTGCAAAACAGAGCTGTTATTGACTTTTTGCTTTTAGCTCACGGACACGGTTGTCAAGATTTTAAAGAAGGACTGTGTTGTATGAATCCAAGTGACCACTCCAAATCCATCCATGCCCAGTTGCAAGAACTGCACCGACCGAACCAGCAACTTGTGGAGACCCCTGGGTGAAATTTCTTTGCTGGATGGACTTGGGGGTGGGGTTGGTTGAAGCAAATTATACTCATTGCCTGTGTGGAAGGAATTTGTCTGTTATTTTTAGTATGCTGTTTGCCGTGTTTAATAAGCATTATACGATCAATTGTAGATGTCACTTTGCATTGTACCCTTGTACGAGTTATAGAATACCATCATGTCCCATCTACAGACCACAGAGCGGCATGTGTAAGGGATAATAGAGGATGGTCCGAGTAAGACACGACAGAAAATTACTAGTTGAACCAAACCCAATATATATGTTGGGAAAAAGGGGCTCAGTACTGTTTCTGCAAAAACTATGTATGTATCCATGAGAACCTGACCTTCAAAGAAGAAGAGAACAAGAAGGGAGTACAACAATGTAGTCACGTATCAGACACCTGCTGTTAGCAAAAGCTGGATCATGAGTCTGGTGAGGCTTGCTGCATGCACTGGCCACGCATGTAGCGACTCTAGCCTGTACTTTTCCACTCAATCCGGTGCAGGATATGAGGGAGCTGTCTTGGGTCGGAGAGAGGAGGAGAGACATGAGCGCACTTTGCAGATACAGGGGACGCCCTGAAGCGCTGTGTCTACCCGCCCCTCCCCTGTAGGTTTCACGTTCATTAACCCCAACAGCTCAGAAGGCATTACAGCACATTGCAGATTTGTTTATGACATATCAAATATTTCAACCTTACGCCCTGATAGGACAGTGGGATGATGCACTCACAAAGAGCCTGACTGCATTAGAGTGGGTATTTTTGCCACATACCTTCTCAAAAACAGTAACTGTGATGATTGAAATGTTAGCACGATTCATTTCGCAGGATCGCTTGCGCTGACAGCAGCTGGCTCCTCTGCCATCATTTGCGGGGGTTAACCCGTTAGGGCTTACTACACCTGATGGACTTTGGCAATCTGATGTTACGCACATTATGGAATTTGGATGTTTGTGTTATGTACATGTTTCAGTTGATTTGTTTTCTCACCTGGTTGTAGCTACTGCTCACACAGGAGAGAAGGCTCGTGGTGTTATTCGACATTGGTTGCAATGCATTGCAGTCATAGAAGTACCAAAAACTGTAAAAACTAATAAGAGGTCTGCTAATATACAGGCCTCTTTGCCAACATGAGGTATTAAACAGGTCACCGGTATTCCCCACTCCCCACAAGGCCAAGGCATTGTGGAACGTGCACATTGCACACTTAAAGAGATGCTAGGAAAAAAAAAAAAAAAAAAAAAAATGGGGGGAGATGTGGGAGACGATGGTGCACGAAAGGCATGAGCTGTGTTAGCATGAGTAGGCCCGAAGTAGGCCTGCCTTTACGTGAGGGTAAGAACCAGAAGAAAGTTGCTGAGTGCAGAAAAGAGAAGAAACAAAGAAACCTTGAAGCAGCATACGTCAAGGAAGGTCGACCAATGACAAAAAGGGTAAAGGCACGTGGATGAATTTATCTGATCATTCTCAGTCTATTCATTCTAAGTTAGATCAGTTGCAGAAAAATATGCATAAACTAACCATTGAAACATCTTGGCTAGATCAGTTCTTTAACTCTTGGGGAATAGGTGGTTGGTTAAAAGACTTTATAACGCATAGCCTTTTGGTTTTTATTATTATATTGCTTGTTTTATCTGTATTGCCTTGTTTGCTTGCCTGTATTTGTAAATCGCTCGAGGCTTCGATGGAAAAATTGTTTTCCGGTGCTTGGATTGTTCAAAAACAAAAAGGGGAATTTGTGGAAAGATTTTTGGTACAGAATGGGCACCCTGTGAACATTCCAAGCACCGGTAATTTGTTAACAACAGTGTAGGCTGTAACAGGCCTTGAAAGTTATGAGAGGAGCATTGTTGCAATTTGAGAATGCTGAGGCAAACAAGATATTTGAGCTGAATCAGGCATCTTGGTTGGAGTTTTGGCTAAGTTCTTGGGGAATTACGGGGTGGTTGGCTTCCTTTGTTAAAGCAGGGTTGTTAATAATCTTAATTGTTATTATTGTTGCATTATTTGTTCCCTGTCTTTTTCAATGCTTGCAGAAGGCATTAGAGCGTATGGTATGAAGAATATGGTATAATCAAACTCCGCTGACTAGGGACGACAACTGGAGTGTTCAAAAACAAGAAGGGGGAATTGTGGCAGAATATTTAGACTTAAATAGTCACCCTGTGAACACTCCAGCGTGATTGGTTGTTGAGTAGGAAGTTAGCAACACAGGGAACAAGTTTTAATTAGCTGTAAGAATAAGAAACACGAATATTTAGCCAATAGGTATTTGACGAGTGGATGTAGGTAACCAATTATATTATGCCATGTATGATTTGCTTAATGCGAGTAACCAATCAAGAATTGGTCTTCGTAGTACACGGAACTAGAATACCTATAATAACTGAGCTATCTGCGCAATAAAGTGGCATTAACCTGATCATATTGGTCTGCGTGTTATTGTCCGAAGCTTCCGCGTCAACAAGGGAGTTTTCTGAATTCTCCTTCAAACAGCATTTCTGGTTTTGGTTTCTCCTCATTCCCTGATCATATCCCTGCTGCCAGGAGGTTTTTCTCCTGGGAGGTGTTTCCCAGTTCCGTGTCTTTTCCCTGTGAGTGCTCACAGACCTTACATGAACTTCTGTGCCCTCACCTTGGCCCTACAGAAACCTGCCTGTTTGCAGGGCACTGCCTGGGCACATGTTCCTGTTTGCAGGTGGAAAAGGGCAGGTCAGGCGAAGCCTGATGGGTGATGCTAATGCTGACCATAGGCAGAGGAGGGGCTGAAGGCACTTTAGGAGGCTGCTATCAGGTGTACTGGCCACTCAAAGTTACAGCTCAGGAGTCTCAGTGACTTGTTCAAGCAGGAGAGCTCCTTTTCCATTCCCTCCCCCCCTCCCCCAAATTCCCCAAGAGCAGGAAACTGAAAACAGGCTCAGAAAAGCTCCTTATCTTATAGTAATCCCTGCCTTGACCTTCCTCTTGAATAGTCCTCTCGGAAATCTGGAGCTTTGAGCAGCCCTGACCCACACAGCTGCCTCCTGACAGCAGAAGGACCCTCTCCTACCAGGAGTTGCCTCTCCACCCACAGCTTCTCCCCCCAGACCCCGGGCAGGCTGAGTGCTGACCTTGGCAGGACACAAAGTCCCTACCCCGGCACACAGCCCCTGGGCCGCAGGGTCTCTGCTTGGAAGGACAGCCCCGGGCACCCCTGGCTGCACGCTCGGCTTCACACCCCTGCAGCCATCCCTGGGAGGAGGCAGCCAACATGCCCCGTGCCTCTGAGGGTGCAGCAGGGAAGCCGTGCTCCAAAGCATGTCCTTTTTCTCTAAGGTGGGGAAACTGTGAGAGTCCTCCTGACAGATCCCATAGGCTGTGAAATGTGCCAGCTTTAGGACATCTTTCCAAGAACCACAGGGACATCACCCTGCAGCAAAACTTACCCTATTGAGGGCTGTGAAGATTCTCCTCCAAGTGAGCGCTCCTCTGTGCTGGGGTGATACGGAGGCACAAGCAGCCCCGACCCACGCAGCACCCTCTTGGCAGCAGAAGGACCCTGCCCTGCTGGGTCTTGCTTCCTTCCACCCACAGCTCCTCCCTGCCACACAGTGGGGGGCTCCCCGGGCAGGCTGAGAGCTGACCCTGGCAGGCGGCAGAGCCCCTGTCCCGGCACACAGCCCCCTGGGGTGCAGGGACTCTGCTGGGAAGGACAGCCCTGGGCACCCTGACTTCTCGCCAGGAGAAGGCAGCTCCCATGCACCAGCGAAGCCCTGCTCTGGAGCACATCATTTGTCTCAACACCAGAAAAGCAAGGAGAGCCATCCAGAAAGATCCTGTAAGCTGTGGCATTTGCCAACACTGGAAGAGTGCTCTGGTACACTCACCTGACGTGCCCTGCAGCCAGAGACTTACCATGTCAAAGGCTGTGAAGATTTCTCCCACAGTGAGCTCACAACATCCTCCCACTGCTGACTGCCCTTAACCTCGCTCTGCCTCGCTCCTCTCTGCTCAGTGCCTGCAGCCCTGCTCCTGGGCAGAGCTGTCTCTCTGCAGCGCTGCCCGCTTGCCAGGAGCTCCCTCCATGCCAGGAGCCCAGGCCCAGCTCAGCAGCAGAGGACCAGCCCAAGGCAGCCCTTTCTCTGCCCCCTCTGGGCTTCCTCCAGGTGTCCCTGGGCCTCCAGGGGAACCTGCTGGGAAACAGGATGAAGCAATCCCTGATGTTCCCCCCTCAGCTGGGCAGAGACACTTCTTTCCAGCAGCTGCATTTCTCAATCAATCAGAGACAGACTGAGGTCCAAGAACAACTTTTTTTTTCTTTTTTTCTTTTTTATTTTTTTATTAGACAGGACACCCAGACAATGCCAGGGAGGAATCTTCTTCACCTGTTCTGAAGAAAATTGATTCAGCTGAGTCAATGGAGGGTCCTCATCCTGGGCTTGTAGTCCTTGGGGCTAAAAGAGGAGTTAGTTCCATCCCAGGCACTCCAGAAACCACAAGGGGGTGGGATTCCTTTTGCCTCAGTTCAGATGTGCCCAAAATAGGCTCCTGTATGTGATCTCCTTGGCTCAGCTCCCTTGCTAAGGAATGGAGATGGAGGGCAGGAGTCAGATGTTCGGACACAGACACCTGGGGACACATTTGGTGCCAGAGGTGACCAAGATGCATGCTGGTCACTGCAAGCTGTAATGTTCATAGACACAGAGCAGCATCTGGGGACATCTTGGAGGCTGTTGGGAAATTCCTGTGTCCAACTTCAATGACAGAAGGTGCCCACATGTAGGACAAGTGAACCTGTAACTCTTCCTTATGTCCAGGGCAGCCCATAGAGGGATTCAGCTGACCAAATGGAGTCATGGGGCACACGGACAGATGAGTCTCTCCCATTCTAGCAGCAGTCTCATGTGCATCCCTTCATTGCCTAACCTAACTCAGGGCAGCTGAATCTGAATTTAATTTACACACTCAGGCCAGTCGTGCTCTGGGAGGTGCCAGGGCTCTCCAGCACAACTACATGCAGCTGACATGGACAGCACAGGTCCTGTACAGGAAGCCCGTCCCCATCCAGACCAGCTGTGGGACAGGCATCACCCAGGGCATCTCAGACAGAGGCGCTGCCTTTGGGCCACTGACTGAATCCCACCACTGCAGTGACGCAAGGGCTGTCCCTTCTCTTTACGGTAGATGCCGGGCAGGGCATGAACACCAAGCACATCACACTAGGGTCTCCAGACGTGTTCCTTTACTCTCACGCTCTGCTGGTTCTTCTCTCCTCCAGTGTTTAACCATCCCCTTGATGATACAATCATGGATCAGGCAAGTGACTTTCACAGTGGGCCTGAACCACAGGATGTCCACACCATGGACACTGTCAACATCACCTCGTCCTTCATGAGATCAGCTTCACCTCCACCACAGGCCCTCAGGGCTGCAGAGACACAACAGACAGCAAACCCCTCTCCTGCTCACACTGCACAGCCCAGCTCCATTTCTCTTTGGCATTGGGGCGAGCAGGGTTTGATGTCTTGGTGGGCATTTCCTTTCTTCTTTACACGGACATCTTCCATCCACTCCTGCATGTCTCTGCTCTGAAGCAAAGCCTTTGCACAGTTGAGGGGGCCTTGAAAGCAGGATTCTACTCTCAGCCCAAATGTGCCACAGCTGAGGTGCTGCAGCCCAGACATGCCCCTGATGCCTTCAGCCTGGGGCACAGAGAGGAGGAGCTGGAGCTGTGTGTGCAACCTCTTCCTTCCACTTGGAGGGAATAACAGCTGAGGGGTGTTGGGACAGCTCACATGCCTGGGCTGCTGTGATGGGTGGGGTCAGGATGATCAGGAGGCCAGAAAGGTCAGGAGGGTCTTGCCCTCAGTGTGAAGGAGCTGCTGAGATGTGTGGAGCTCCTCTATGGAATGAAGTAGTTGGGTGAGCCCTCGTGGGTGGGTGTCAAAGGAGAGACTAATAAGGGTGACATTGTGGTGGGAGACAAAGAACCTATGAAAGTCCCCTTGTAGACTTGAATTGTCCTGGCATTCAGTGGAAGGGGACCACAACAGCACGCAAAGAGTCCTGGAGGTTTCTGGAAGGTCTTGGTCAAGGCACAGGTGCCAGATTGGTCTACACTGCTGATGCTCATCTGCATCTGTTACTCTCAAAGAAGGAAGAGCTGGACATGGATGTGAAAACCAGTGTCAGCCTTGGTTTTCGTGACCATGAACTTGCGAGGTCTCACTTGGGAAACAGTGGGGTCTCCCCATGGGTAAGCTCCATAGGAAAAGGAAGCATATGAGAGGCTGATGAAGGATTAAAACAAAGGAGGAATTTAGAAATCAGGGAGGTTTTAGAAAAGCCAGAGCTCCCCTGGACTTCAAGGGCCCAAGGATGGGGAGTTACTTCTTGAGGAACAGTTCAAGTAAATGTAAATTATTGACCACCACTGAAGTTTGTCAGTAGAGAGGAAGGGTCACTTCCCGCAACCTGCTGGCACCGCTCTCCCTAACGCAGCCCAGGAGGCTGTAGGCCTGCTTTGCTGCAAGGGCACACTGCTGGCTCTCGGTCAGCGGCTTGTCTACCAGAACACCAAAGGTACTTCTCTGCCAAAGCGTTGAGAAGCTCTCAGTCACTCAGCCCCCAACCTCTACTGGTGCAGGGGACTATTCCTCCCTGTGTCCAGGCCTTGCTTTTCCTTCTGCTGAACTACGTGAGGGCCTTCTCTGCCCAGTTTTGGGCATGCCAATGATCTTCACAGTCTGCCTGAATCAAAGGATGTCGACACCATGGACATTTCCAACTAGTGGAAATGTTGTTTTTTCATGTAAAAACCAGTGCTAGCCTTGGCTGTCGTGACCATGAAATAGTGGGGTCTCACCTCCCAAGGAGAAGGAGAATAGAAGAATGCAGATGAAAGACCTCAGAGGAGCAGACTTTGGCGTAGTCTTGTCACGTTTTTTGGGGGAGCCCATGTGAGCAGCACAGAAGGGCAGCAGAGGGTCTGCAGTACAGTGGTCTGCCAGGGACAGTGTCTTTCAAGTACGAGAGTGTGGTCATACCCATGCTCAGGACAACAAGCAGAGCTACCAGAAGAAGGGCTGGGGGAAACAAGACACTCATGGGGAAGCTCCATAGAGAAAAGGAAGCATGAAGAGGTGGAGGCAAGGACGAAAACAAAGGAGGAATTGAGGAATAGGGTTGGTTTTAGAAAAGCCAAAGCTCCTGTAGAGTTGACACTTGCAAGGGATTTGAAGGGCACAACGATGAGCTGTTGCTCCTTCAGGAACAGCTAAAGAATAAACAAAGATAATGTGTGGTCACAGTTGAATTTGCAAAGAGTAGGTGTAGGTAGGTGTGAGGTACTCTCGGCCTGCGTCTTCACCAGCAAGGTCTCCCAGTTCCATGTGCCTAAGAGGCAGAACCCCAGGCGAAATCCAGCAGGGGATGCAGATCAAGTCAGGGGCTACATAGGTAAGGTCAACCTTTGGTAGTCCATTGGAGCAGACGGGATGAATCCAAGGCAGTTGAGAGACCAGGCTGATGTCAGAGCAGGGCTGCTCTGATCCATTTTGGATCATTTTGCGTGGCTGGGCAGCAGCTCTGTGGAAATGGCCCTGGGGCTCCTGGAGTTTTATCAGGCAAAACAGGAGCCAGCAGCAAAGGCGGCCAACAGCATCTGAGGCTGTATGAGCAGGAGCACAGCCAGAAGAAGTGATTATCCTCCTCTGCTCAGGGCCTTTTCCACCACACCCTGCCCAGTGACAGTGAGACAATGGCAAAGAGGAACCAGCTCACAGCAGGGCCAGGAAGGTGGTAACCCTTCCATTGTCTTTCCAATGTTTGTGTGATTTCCCTGACAATAGCAGCACATACCACAACAAAAAAAAAAAAAAAAAAACCAAAAAACAAAACAAAAAAAAACCACTAAAGCAACAACACCATTGATCGGCCTAAATATAAATACCTGCATTGGAGCAGTCTCCATCTGTGGTAGCCCCCCTGGGCCATGACAATGGGATCAAAGAATCACAGCATCACAGAACAATAGGGGTTGGAAGGTCTGAAGAGGTAAGATCTGTTCAGGTGATGTTTAGACTTCTGTGACACTGGCTGTGAAAACATTCATGAGAGGCCTTTACCCTATTTACAACCAGTGACCTGAAGCCCTACGACTAGCTCTAAGTGAAGGCTGTAGGGCAGAAAACAAGGAAGACAAATGGTACCAGGGCTGAGTAGAGAGGAAGGATCACCTCCACCGACCTGCTGGCAGTGCTCTTCCTAGTGCAGCCCAGAAAGCCATTGGCCACCTTTGCTGCAAAGGTGCAAAGCCTGGAGAAGAGAAGGCTTTGGGGAGACCTAATAACAGCCTTCCCACATCTTCTTGGCTGTCACCATGAAAATGCATTCAGGCTTTTCACTGTTGTGCCTAAGGGGAGGATGAGGGCCAATGGCATCAGCTGAAACAAATGAGCAAAACTTTCTCCCTGTCAAGGCAGTCAAACACTGGAGAAGATTTCCCAGAGAGCTTGTGTCATCTCCATCCTTGGAGCTTTTCAAGCCCAAAATGAAGGAAGCCCTGAGCAACCTGGTCTGACCCCATAGCTGACCCTGCTGTGAGCAGGAGGTTGGCCTAGAGATCTCCTCAGCTTCCTTCCAGCATGAATGATTCTGCGTTTCAATCCACCATCTTTCATAGAATCATAGAATCGTTTAGGTTGGAAAAGACCCTTGGGATCATCGAGTCCAACCATCAACCCCACTCTACAAAGTTCTCCCCTACACCATATCCCACAACACCAGATCTAAACCACTCTTAAACACATTCAGGGATGATGACTCCACCACCTCCCTGGGCAGCCTATTCCAGGGTCTGATCACCCTTTCTGGGAAGAATTTTTTCATAATGTCCAGTCTAAACCTCCCCTGTTGCAGCTTGAAGCCATTCCCTCTTGTTCTATCCCTAATTACCTGTGAGAAGAGACCAGCACCAACCTCTCTACAGTGTCCTTTCAAGTAGTTGTAGAGAGTGATGAGGTCTCCCTTCAGCCTCCTCTTCCTCAAACTAAACAGTCCCAGCTCCTTCAATCGCTTCTCATAAGACTTATTCTGCAGGCCCTTCACCAGCTTCGTTGCCCTCTTTGCACTTGCTCCAGCACCTCGATATCTCATTCCTTCATGAGGGGAGGGAAATCAGTTGGGTTCCTGGTGACCACAGAAGTCAACCAGAAAGTCTGGTCAGATGATCTGGGACTTTCTTGTCCCACTCCAGGCACAGTTGCTCAGAAGCAGGACTGGAAACAGCCCTGATCCTTTCCATTGCTTCACCGTTTCTTTTTCCCTCTTTTCCCACTCACAAGTTCTTCCCCTTGACCATCCTTGTACCCTCCCATGCAAATAGCCCATCTCTATTTACCCTTCCCTCCATGGTCCTAGGTTGGCTTCCTTTGGACTTTCATTTTCTGTTTCCAAGCTTCTCACCATGGGAGTGTGTACCTTGGTGAACAGTGGCATTGATCAAGTGTCTCCTTTTATTATCTGTAGTGTCCTGCGATTCCTCGTGCCGTTATCTTGTCAGAGGCACCACATGTCAGGGAAAGCCATCTGCACACACACATTAACGACTGGCCCAATGGAGCTTCATTCCTGGAGGACCCTGAAGAACTCTGGGATTCAGCAAATGGAAAACTGACATAGTTTTACAAGGAGAAGTGGCCAAGGCCTTTCCTGGGGGCAGGATTACCCCACCGATGAGGGCATGCTGTGACCTGACTGGCCGAGGACTGACCCCAAGGAGAAGGGCCTGGGCATTACGAGGGATTCAACTTTAGCCTGTGTGGAGCGTTGATTCACGGACTCTGGCAGGGTATGGATCAAAATCCTTTATTACAACAATTTTCCAAGCTTTATAGGTACAAGCACTCTCCACGCGCAGGCAGCATCCTACTGATAGGTTGAAGGTCGATTGCCACGCGCTTCTCAGTGTCTTCCAATTGGTCGTCTCTGTCTGTTCACGCGGAGTAGCAGCTTTGCTTTCACATTCCTTTTCTTGCTGATATCTCCTGATGCTTGCTTATCTTTTCTCTCAAGGCATCTCTCAAGGATACAGCTGTCTCACCAAGGTCAAACAGATCCCCTATGCTACTCTCTATCTCCACAAAGGCGAACAGCATCCTGGCCTGTATCAGGAGAAGTGTGGTGAGTAGGACTAGGGAAGTGACTGTCCCCCTGTACTCAGCACTGGTGAGGCCACACCTCGGTGCTGTGTCCAGTTTTGGGCCCCTCCCCACAAAAAAGACATTGAGGGGCTGGAGCAGGTCCAGAGAAGGGCAACGGAGCTGGTGAGGGGTCTGGAGCACAAGTCTTGTGAGGAGCGGTTGAGGGAGCTGGGGGTGTTCAGCCTGGAGAAAAGGAGACTGAGGGGAGACCTTCTCGCTCTCTGCAACTCCCTGAAAGGAGGGTGTAGAGAGCTGGGAGTCGGTCTCTTCTCACAGGTAACAGGCCATAGGACAAGAGGAAAAAGCCTCAAGTTGCGCCAAGGGAGGTTTAAACTGTATATTAGGAAAAATTTCTACACAGAAGGGGTTATTAAGCATTGGAACAGGCTGCCCAGGGAAGTGGTTGAGGCACCATCCCTGGAGGTGTTTAAAAGATGGGTAGGCATAGTGCTTACAGATATGGTTTAGTGATGATTTTGGTCATAGCTAGGTTGATGGTTGGACTAGATGATCTGAAAAGTCCCTTCCAACCTAGGCGATTCTGTGAGTCGATGATTCTCCTGCCACTTGTGACAACTGGCCAGAGCTCTGGCACAGCGCGGCTCTCCAAGTTCACCCCTGAGGACTTTGGAGCAAGCAGCAGTGCTGAGCTTACTTGCAATTTCTGTGGCCTTGTTGCGCCCCTTGGCAGGCCCTTGAGCAGCTGAGCCGGGAGATGAAGGGCACATCACCAGATCCACGTCAGCACTCGGGTCCCTGTGGGAGGACAAAGACAAATGCTGGCTGCCCACCGTCCCCAGGGTGCGGGAGCTGAGGCGGGGAGGAGTAGCCTGAGCAGAGGCTCTTGCCAGAGGAAGGGCTGTCCCAGCAGCAGTGAGAGTGGGCAGCAGGACTGGGCTGCTTCCAGGGGTCCCCCTCCTTTCCCCACCTTTTGCAGGGACAGGCCCTGGGAGAAGAGGAGGCAAGCTGGCAGCAGCAGTCCCCCATCCCGGGAAGCCTGCCCGGCAGCACAGCCCCGTTCTCACCCTGCCGGCCGTTGGTTTCTCTGGGTCCCCAAGGAGCCTTTGGAGGCCCTTTGGTGTCTTATCTGGGGGGCCTTTCTCCTCACCATCTCGGGCAAAGGAGGGCTCCCCGCTAAGCCCCAGCTTAAGGGATGCAACTTTAGCCCGTGGAACATGTGGGCCGTGAATAGGAGTAGCTGCACACAGGGCTGCATTAGGGGGCACACGGCCACCCAGACAAGGCATTTATCAGCCCCCTTGACCCAGCACTGGTGTGGCCACGTCTGGACTCGTGTGTCTGCGTGTGGGGCTCTCTGTTCTGAGGGAAGGAGGAGGAACTGGAGAAGCTCCAAAGGAGATGGGCCAGGACGGGGTTTGGGGCCTGTGTGCAGAAGCTGAGGGAGCTGGGCTTCTGTACCTTCTGAAGTGGAGGCCCAGGGCTCTCTAGCAGTAGCCTGCACCTGCCTGAAGGGTGGCTTCAGAGATGGTGGAGCTTTTCTTGGTAGTGGGAAGAGAAGGAAACCTCAACAAAGTGCAGTTGGAAGGTTCCGACTGCGTGTGAGGAAAAAGAAATCTCAGTCAAATGGTTGCACTGTGGTGCAAGAGGTCACCCAGAGGGAGTCTGGATCAGCCCATGGCTTTGTGTTTCAAGGAACAGCTGGTGAGAGTGGAGAGACATCAGTACGGATATGGAAATGCCGGGGTGAGAGCGATGTGGGAAAGCATCATGGGTGTCTGCAGCCTGCAAGGAAAGAGGCGCAGGCATGGGACAGGGATGGTCAGCCTGCAGCAGAGATGGCCCAGGGCTCTGGCAAGGCTAAAAAGCCCAACAGCACCAAGCCCTGTGTCCCCTTGGCTATGGCAGTTGCCTCTGCCACCGAGGCCCACCAGAAGAAACTTTATTTTGAGGCTCTGGACTTGGTTTCTTCTTCTCCGTGTCACGGGGAAGCCGGGAGGTGTTGCACAGTGTCCCTACACTTGGCCTTGCTCCCCCTCACACCCCCCTGCCCCAGGAAGAGCCCTGAGCCACAGGTGAGGGGCAGGATCTGCCTTCCCAGGGCCTGAGGGTCAGGTTGGCCTTTCTGCTTCATCAAACAAAGCAACACTTTTCTCAGCATCACAGCCACCTGCACAGTGCCTTTGCCTCCCTGCAATCACAGCCTCCAGCTGCCTCCTCTAAGAGTCCATGGGGAGACTTTGTCAGTAGTGGCCCTCAGTGGGGCCCACTAATGCTTCCAGGAACTTTGAGTTTTGCTTCTGACTCCTTGAGCAGTTTTTCAATCTTCTCTCAGTAGCTGAGATTCAAGGACTCAGAGCTAAATACACCACGGGGCTCGTTAAAGTACAGAAAGCCCTAACGAGCTGTTTCTCTTCCTTTAATTTCCTTCAAGTCTTCAATACTTCTACAGCTAATTGGAGTTTTTTCACAGTGTAGTTAAGAAGAAAGATTTCAATGAGAACTTAATATTATTTTTTATTATTATTATTTTAAAGTTTATTTGTTTGATTGCTTGTTTTTAATTTCCTTTTCAGTCTAGAGAAGAGATGATAGAAGTCTTCTGCAATTGATATTGATCCAGAGGGTCTCCTCAGGAGGTCTGGATGGATAGGAAAAGCAGCCCCTTGAGGTCTGACACTGTATGGACATCCTTGCTCTTCACACACCACCCCACCCCCAACCCCACCATCTCTGTCATTGGCCAACTGGGATTTCCATCCCTTTTCCTTCCATCAGACTTCTCCACTGATCTCTGCAGCTGGATGTTACAGCTCCATTGCACCAGCTCCCACCCGATCTCCCGAGAGACCTGCCTGCACCCAGGCACAGAAGGATTTTTCCTCTTTGCAAGCAAAGAAAAGCAAAGCCTGATCATGTCGGATCATGTCTGAGAAACAATGAAACACCCTCTGCGGCCATATGCTAAGTACAAGCTGCCTCCAATGAGGTTGCTTTTCGGCAAGGGATAATCTTATGAGAAATGCTTTAGAGAGATGGGTACAGAAAGGTGGATATAAACACAGTTAAAGAGTTGGCTACAGGAGATAATTAGGCTACTGAAAGGCAGGGAAACTTTTAACTATGTGAAGCTCAAAGCAGCAGCTGGATGGGTGACAGGAACCTGAATGGACAAAGAGTAAGGGAAGGAGAAAACTGGAGTATAATAGAAAAGGCCCCTGTCGAGACAGTCTGCACCTGAAAAGGTGACGTGAGAAATGGTCATTGTATCTGGACAGGGGAAAACATATGAAAGATTAGAGAAATTAAGTACACCGTATAACAGGCAGAATAGTGGTAATGAAGTTACAGGGGAAGATTGAGACTTCTGTGGAATATCCTTTTTGAAATGTCATGGGATTGGCAGAGGTCTCTTGTGAGAGAGGACAAGCCAATGTCGCACCCAACTCTGAAAGAAACCAAAAGTTCAGCTCTGGGAACTACAGGTTGTACAAGCTCAGTTTGGTGAGGAGCAAACCATCGATATCCCTTGGGTGATATTTCTGGGTGCCTAAAAGAGAAGACCATGTCCAAAAGCAGCCAGCGTGGACTTTCAAAGGGTAAATCATGGTTCACCAGTCTGACCGCCTTCATCATGGAGTAACATCGTTTGTGCATGAGGGGAGAAGAGTGGATGTTGTTCACTTCAACTTCAGCAAGATTTTTGACATGATCTCTCTTGTACTCAAGTTAGGACATTGCAGTCTGGAAGGGCAGACAAACGGATGGTAAAACACCAGTTGGACGATGAGGCTGGGAGAGCAGTGGTGAAGGGGTCATACCCTACCTGGAGGCCACTGGGACATACTGGGACATTGTGGGGCAGCACAGGAGGCTCTCCTGGGCCCTGTTCAGTTTAACACCTGTACCATGACCCAAAGGAGGTAACTCCCACCATGTGTAACAAGAAGAAATGCTGCATTCTGCACCTGGGATGAAATAATGCTGGACACAATATAGACTGGGAGAGGGGTGGCTAGAAAGCAGCCCTGCAGGAAGGGATCTGGGGGCGCTGGTCGACAGCAGGCTCGATGGGAGTCAGCAGTGTGCCCTGGCAGCCACGAGGGCAAACTGCGTCCTGGGGTGCATCACACACAGCATAACCAGCTGGTGGTTATCCCACTGTATTCAGCGCTGATGGGACCTCAACCTTGAGCACTGTGTGCAGTTCTGGGCCCCACAATGTAAGAAGGATGTGAAGGTACCCAAATGTGTCCAGAGGAGGGCAACAAAGCTGGTGAAAGGGCTGGAAGGCGTGTCCTGTGAGGAGAGGCTGAGGACGCTGGGTTTGTTCAGTTTAGAGAAAAGAAGGCTGAGGGGCGACCTCCTTGTTCTCTACAGTGTCCTGAGGAGGGGAAGTGGAGCGGGAGGTGCTGAGCTCTTCTTCCTGATACCCAGTGATAGGACGCATGGGACGCTTTGCCAGGAGAGGTTTAGACTGGACACAAGGAAGCAATTCTTTCCCAAAAGAGTGGTCAAACACTGGAACAGGCTTCCTAGAGAGGTGGTCAACGCCTTGTGTTTAAGTGTTTAAGAGGCCCATCTGTGTTTAAGAGGCGTTTGGACGATGCCCTTAATAACATAATTTTTCTTTTGGTCAGCCCTGAAGTGCTCAGGTATTTGGACTAGATGATCATTGTAGATCCCTTCCAACTGAACGATTCTATTCTATTCTATTCTATTCTATTCTATTCTATTCTATTCTATTCTATTCTATTCTATTCTATATATATACCTGTACAGGGTGGATCCCTCCAGAAGCTGGGCTCGGACACTCAGCCCCTGGATACCAGCCTACCCAGTTGCAGCCACCTGGACATACAAGTCCCTGAGGCCACAGCTCCATTCCAGATGCTGGTACAGACCACCCCAGTCACACTCACACACACACACACACACACACACGCACATGAGCTCTTAAGCCCAGTCAGTCCCAGTCTCTCAGGTTCTGGCACTAATGGCACACGGGCTGTCTGACCTCCTGGTCCTGCTCCAGCGGCTGCACTCACACCACCGTGCTCACACGTTCACACAGAAGATTCACTCACACGGAAAAGAGATAGAAATGAAGTTTAATGAGAAGACAAGACAGACTGCCCTGGTCGTGTCCTCCCCTAAACTTCCCATAAGTGGGACAAGGTGTTCATTCCTCAGGAGCCTGTAATTTGGGTTCCCATCTGCTGCTGTGCCTCTGTGCTCTTCTCAGTTTCTGGAGATGGGTTCCAGGTGGTTCTCCCGTGATGGGTCTGGGAGCAGCTGGGGCAGGGTATGAACTGAGTTCCTCCTCCTGCCATTGTTAGTGCCTTCTTTGTGTGTGCAGATGAGCTAACCTAACACAATCACACCAGAGCATACATCTCATGAGGCATCTGTATTTGGAGATGACATACACATGCAATGGTATGATTTAACCTCTGATAGCAGATCATGGGAATTGCTGTCCAGAAATGCATCGTGATAAGGCGAAAAGCTTTATTGTTGCACGGGCAATGGCTTCCTTCAGGGCCAGTGTCACGGTCTTGTTTCTAAGACTGTAGATGAACGGATTTAAGAATGGGTACAGGACAGCGTTTAGCAAAGCTACCATTCTGTTTGCCTCCAAGGAAACCTGTTCTGAAGGATGCACATAGAGAGCAATGCAGCTCCCATAGGCAATGGCCAAGGTGGTGAGATGGGAAGAACATGTAGTAAAAGGTAGAGGCTGCTGGGAGGTGCAGAAAGTCAGCTTGCAGAGGAGGACCAGACGGGAACGCAAGAGTGTGGGGCCCATGACCCAGGCAGCAGCAACCAGGTGGATGCAGAGCTGAGGCTTCATGATGGCAGCATAAGGCAAAGGCTGGCAGATGGCAACGTAGCGGTCAAAGGAGAGGACAACAAGTAGAACAAACTCTGTACTGCCCAGGGCAAAATAGAAATAGGATTGGGCAAAGCAGCTGCCTAGTGAGATTGTTCTCCTACCAGAACCCAGGATCACAAGCAATTTGGTGCTTGTGGAGGATGTAAACCAGATTTCCAGGAAGGACAGATTGCTGATGAAAAAGTACATGGGGGTTTGCAGGCGGTGACCCACACACCCAAGGGAAATGATGGCTGCGTTCCCCATCACTGTTGTCAGGTATATGAGCAGAAGGACCAGAGAGAGAAATAGCTGTAGTCTTTGATCAAGCCCTGAGAAACCCTCTAGGATGAACTCAGTAACTGCCCTTGCATTTTCTGGTCCCGCGCTAAATTTCAGTTCACCCAGCCGAGACAGGAACATGGCAAAAACCCCAAGTGTGATAATTTCACAGTCTGGATGAAAAGTTCTGTCCTTTTCTACTTCTTTCCTTTCCTGCGGTCTTCCTCTATAACACAGAGAGTATGGCTCACACCCTGGTTTTTGTGTTTCACATTTCAGTTAGAGGCCTCAGAGAATTTGTTGTCTTCTTTCTACCTTTTTCAAACACTCACAAAGGATTCTTTCTCCAGAACAGAAGATATTAAAGAGGCCGTTAGCTATTTCACCCCATTCCTGGGAAATTCCAACTACACTCAGACCTATTGCAAACATCTGTCACACCTATGTGCCAAACTCATCTCTTCTATTGCACAAATGCTAAACCATCAAATCAAATCAAATGTGCGTGTTGAAAGCTATTCTTTCTACTTTTCAGTACTTGCCTTTTTGGACTAGGAATCCCTGAGAATCTGTTGATTTCAAAATAAGTAAAATCAAGTATCTCTTTTGCAATCTCCTGCTCTCTGCAGAGCAAGAGAGGAGTGTCTGGAAGAGATTTGTAACCTTTCTTTTCCATGCCATTATAGGTTAGGAGGACCCAGCCTCCAGCATTTGCTCTTGTCTCCACTGACGAAAGAGGGAGCCTTGGGAAAACAAGTTCTCACAGGCACCCGCAGCGAAGTAGATGCAACTCACTATTCAAGTCTCAGATCTATGATTTATTAAGTTACAATCTCTTAAATCAAAATACGCACCTAACGGAAGGAAGCACAAGCAAAATACATGCAATAAAGACTGATGTTTTTCCCTTCATCTTTACATTTGTTCAGAGACATAGAAAGGAGCAGAGCAGATGACACCAAAACCAGGCTGATTCAAAATGCAAGGGGAGGAGAAGGAGGGGAGGATATGGTGGGTTTGAAGCAGTGAAACAAAGCTTCTCCACAGACTGTGTTGTCCCCTCAGGCTCTGTCCCGGGGCAGAATGGATGGCACTTCCACAAGGAGTAAAACGGGAAGTGCAGTAGAGGAGAGTGCTCCATGTTTGCATGGACATGTGAGTGTGGGGCTCAGGCCAGTCTTAGATCCCAAATGTCTGGCTTGTTCTTTGCCTCTAGTCTGGCATAGGGGAATCTCTGCACTGGCTTCGTCTGGAAAACTTTCTGCGTTTAACCCGCTGGCTGTATTTGAGCAAAAGTTCAGTCACCTACAGCAGGATGAACGTAGTGAATCAGTGAATCAGAGGTGACAGCCCCAGTTTCAATTTTCTGGGTCAGTTCAAACACTCGGTGCGTTGTGTCTTCTTACTCTGTTGGGTGACACCTAAATTATCTACAATTATTCTTCTCCTGAAAGCACTTTCTGAGGGGAACCTGCAAATTTGCAGACAGCTCACAACAAAGCAGCTTCTCCCCAGGCCCTGCATCATCAAACCTGCAGCTAGCGTATGCGATAGTGAGTGAAGAAATAGAGGATGAGCAGGTGAAGGATATCCAGGGGAAGAAGGCCTTATTGTGGCTTTGCACAGAGGTTGTCCTCAGGGGGGTGCGTGTAATGTAGGCATAAACCACAGGAGTCCGTGTGAATGAGCTCAGCAACACAGCGGAGAGAGCAACGCTCATGGTCCATAGTAGCTGGTGCCCACGCAGGCTGCTCTCAGCAAAGGATGATGCCGCAGAAGAAGCAGTCACTGCCTGGGGCACAGAGGGTCTAATGGCACACAAGAATGTGGGGCTGAGCATGGGTCGAGATGTCATTCCCCAGCAGCTAAAGATGAGCCTGGAGTGCAACCAGGAGGTCGTAAGGACAGAGCAGGATGAGGGGTTGCAAATGACCCTGCAGCAATGGAAACGCATCACGATACACAGGTTAAACTCAGCTGTGCCCAGGAAGCCAGAGAAGAAGGTCTGGGACTTGTAAGCAGCCGCAGAGGCACCTTAATCTCCAAGACAGGACTGCCAAAGATGTTAGGGGCAATGGCCAAAGTGAACCAACTATCCCAGAAGGACAAGGTGCTGAGGATGGGATACATGGGGGTGTGTTATTAGTGGTGGAGCCAAACCATGGCAATGGTGACTGCATTCCCCATGACAGGGAGCAGATCAACCCCCAGCAGCAGTGTGAAAAGGAGGATTTTCAACTGTTAAATGACTGAAAGGTCTTTAGGAGAGATATAGTACAGTTGTGAGGATCCATTTTGGTACCCGGTCAGTTGAAGGTGTGACAAGAGTAACTAATATCGTGCTTGGTGAAATTCATCTTGTTACGTTTGTCAGCCTTCCTTCCCTTTCTTAGGCTTCCTCTTCCTTCTTGCAATGGGAGACCAGAATTGGGCTCTGTAGGGATTCTGCTTTTCTCTGTGTCTTCACCCAATGACATGAAAATATTGCTCCAACCCACTTCTCTTCAGACACAGGAAACGCCTCTCCAGCCTGGCTGGTTTGCATGGGCATTCTGGACTGCCAGCTGGGAACTGATATTTCTGGCAAAAGCTGTGTGAATTATGTGACGTTTCTAACGGTGGTGTCGCTGGGCATCAAGGCTGTGCCGGTGTGCAACCAGAGCACTTAGGTCATTAATCCCCTGGGTGGTCCCGGGACTCTCCCATCTCATCATGCACATGGACGAGAGGAGAGACTGGTCTGAGACAGCGGATTGACTTGAAACCAAGGGACTGAGCTCAGTCAACCGCCTTCAAAATTAACCACCTCCAAAATTAGCCAAAATGAGTCACCTCCAAAATTAACTGGTGGACTTGGCAGTGTTAGGTTAAGAGTTGGACTTGGTGATCTTAAGGGCCTCTTCCCACCTAAAGGATTCTATGATTCTATGATCATTTTGGAAGCATCTCTTCTACAGACCCACAGAGCCACTGCAATGGTCTCCTTCCAATGTCCCTTTAAGCCTTCTCTTGACTAGGATGCCCACAGCACCATAATCTGGATATTACTTGTAATACTGAAATTAAGGCACTCAGTTGAGTTCCTGGTGTTTGTAGTCACGGAAAACTCCTCTTGAGTCTAAAGGAAAAGAGAATCAGCAACAAAGTTGTTTGGCAACAAAAGAGGAAAAGAGAGCAAAGGGGAAAAAGGCACCGTGTCAGTGCAAACAGGTTTGCAGTCAGAGGCTGCTCTGATGGAGCCCTGCACGAGCCTGTGTCCTGTTCTCATTGGAGCCCATTTCCAACTCCCTTCTGTGCGGGTGCATTCTCCCATGGGAATGCAGTGAACTTCAAGCTGGAGCCACCGGTGAGCAGGTGGCTAGTGGCCAGCCCAGCCCACCCCACAACAGTAGGCTACGAGGTCTGTGCTCAGCAACTGGAGCAGGGCTGCAAACACCCTGCACTCCAATGCCTGGGGACATGCCATGGGGAGACCATGAGGATCACGGCCCAGGTGCTGGAGAGAATTAGTGCCTAAGGCAGAGCTGGGTCTTCTCCTAGAGAGACTGATGGGCTGGAGAAGGCTGACTGGCTCCCTCCCGCCCACTGGCAGCACAAGACTCCCAGGGTCCTGCTGACCAGAGGCCTCAATGCTGCAAGAGCTGAGGAACTCGGGGAGGAACAGTGTGGGGCAACTTGGCAAAACAGGCTCTAAGCCCTTGTCAGGCCTGGCTCTCCAGACTGTGCCTGCACAGGCTGATCAGGATATACTTCTTCAGCTGCTGCCGCCATTGGGTGGGCACCAGTGAGAACCCACAGCTTCCTTCAGTCAGGGAAGCAGTCTCTGGAAGCAAGCGGTGCTGGAGAGGAAAAAGGTGTCCGAGGTGTCTGGGAGTCCCTCTCAGAACCCAAGTGTGAAGGAAAAATGCTCTTGTTTTTGACAGAAAAGTTCATCTGGAGTCGAAGTGTGGCTCAGATCTTAAGTAGAGCCAAGGGTGAGTGTGAATGGGAACTAGATGATCTTTAAGGTCCCTTCCAACCCCAACCATTCTGGGATTCTGTGATTAAAATAAACCACTCCTCAACTGTGTGCCAAGTACAAGCTGCCACCAATGAGGTTCACCTTCCACAAGGCATAACCATGCAAGAAATCTTTTCCACAGAAAGTAAATTAAAAAGTAACCACAATTAAAGAGTTGGCTACAGACAGAATTAGACAGATTACTGGACTATAGAGAAGCTTTTAACTCCCTGAAGCTCAAAGCAGCAACTGGATTGTTGAGAGGTGTCTAAGTGATCAAGAGGAAGGTCAGGGGAAATCTAGAGAGCAATCGCATGTGCTTCTGTTCAGATGTGCTGCTGGAAAGGTGACTCCAGACATGGTCTATTTATTAAAGAGATGTGGAAATACATGAAAGATGAGGGAGATGAAATGCACAGCCTGATGGAGAGAGTACTGACAATACAAACAGAGTGGAAGGTCAATAGCTCTCCTCTTCCTATTAATGCACACCCTGAAAACTCCTCATTTTGATCTCATGGGAAAACACTGACATGTTATTTAAATTATTTAAGTTGTGTTAGTTGATGAGATTGTGCTCATACACGTTCCAAAATTTCTCAGTTTTACAGGCCTGAGCTCGGCTGTCTGACCATCAGTGCCCAGCGGTACCTCCCGAGGACGCAGTGTCTCTGAAGCACATGCCTGGGACTGGCCGCTGTCACAGAGGAGCTGCTGGAGAGCAGAGCCCCTCGGAAGCTGCAGCTGCAGCCTGGGCAGAGGGTCCCAGGGCACCCACACTGGCACCACGCGCCCGTGTCCCTCTAACTGCATCCCACCCCAATTTTATCATCTCTTGCCTTTGCAAACAGAAGCAGCACACAAAATCCCCCAGAGATCAGTATGTTAAAACAAGACAAAGCCAAGCAAGGAGGAGAACACCACCAAAATGTTTGAAGCTTCAAGTTGCAAGAGGACATCATCCCAAGCACAAACAGAGGCTGGGCGGAGAATGGCTGGAGAGCAGCCCAGAAAAGAACAGGTTGCCCAGAGAAGTTTTGGAGGCCCCATCCCTGGAGGTGTTCAAGACCAGGTTGGATGGGGCTTTGAGCAGATGAAGTGCGACACCTACAAACGCCCATTTCTCATGGAGGATGCTGCCGAGAGCACCACCGGTTATTATTTGGTCACTGTCCTGCCAGAACTGAGCCATCTCCTTCCCTCTAATGCTACCAGGGGTGAAGGCGGTCAAGAAGAGAAGGGAGAGAATCCAAAAGCCGAAAAGCTGCTGTGAAAATGAGGAATTTTTGACCCCTAGTATCCCGGGGTGACTGTGGAAGAAAGTGTTAGAGAAACCTTTGTCCTGTGTCTCTGGGTTCGTCTCCATATCTCCCCAGGCTTCCACCCCAGAGATGCTCCCTCTTCCTCCTCGACCAAACGGATCTGTCCTGGAGGTTCGGGAGCTCTGCCTGAAAACGGCTGCTGATGTTGAGGCGCCTGAAATCGTAAGGAAGAGGAGGTGAGGAAGGCAAGTTGGGAACAGATACAGCACGATCAGCAGACACTTAGGAAGAGGGGAGATGTGAGGAGCTGCACTAAATAAGTTACGTCTTTCCCAGCAAAGCATGACTAGCTCTCCTCTAACAACTTCCACAGTCCCTTCCCAGCACCACCAGCATCACTGTGCTGCCCTGAGAGTCCTTTTGTGCCCCATTGGGCAAGAAAGTTTGTCCTTCATCTCTCAAAACCTGACCAAATTGGCGGGTTCACTCCCAGACCAGCAGCGAGCTGCAAGAGCTGCGGCCACCGAGCAAGAAGTGCGTCGGAATGTTGTGTAGAACGCGGGAGGCCGGCAACGCTCTTTATGACGTAAGCACAGCCAGTGCTTCACTGGGCATTTCATTGCGTTTCTGGCCAACATGGGGTATCCTCTGGCCATAAAAACCCGCTGTTGACTCAGCAGAATTGGCCAAGTGATAGGGAGAAGGTCAATGTCAACTGCGAGGGCCTGCACAGCTCAGGTGCTGCACCAACCTCCCACCGACTCCCCAGCTGCGGTTCCCTCGTCCCCCATTTTCCCAGCGTTTGCTCTTATTCTGACTGCTGGGCCACAACTCATGGCTGTGTGCGGGTTTTAGTGCTGTCCTTCATCAGACAAAACCCAAAGTCCCTGGCCGTTCTGCCTGAAAGATAGAAAACAACTGCTCAAGATAAAACGATTCCGCTGAGACCGTCCTTTAGCCTTCCTTGCCATCCTCATCCTCGCACACCACTAACTATTCCCTTGGGATTTCCAGGCTCCCCAAAATCCCCCAGAGTTAGAGAATTTCTCCACGCATGAGAAATTCCCCATCCCGAGGGATACCGATCCCCTGGGCCTGATGCACGAGGCAGCAGCAACCCCTCAGGACAGGGCCAGACCCGCGTGTAAGCACGACATCAACTAATAACCAAAAAGCACTTCACAAACCCCAAACTTGGGAGATATTTAGTCCCCAAACCAGCCGCAGCACATTGCTTGGTGAGGCGAGCTGCCACGACTACCCTCAATGAACATCTTTTGGCTGCGACCTCCAGAGACCCATCTCTAATGGTGAGAAGTTCGTTTGGGTGGACTCTTGATCTCCCTTCCCTCCCACAGGCAACGAGACACCAATTATTTCCACTCGAGCGAGCGGTTCCCATTCTGCAGCTCTGGATTATCCCTGACCTGTGCGCAAGCCCTGATATCCATCATCGGATTTAAAGTTACCCATGGCTCGGTAGGTAATCAAGCTTTACGTACTGGCTCTAGAGCTAAGGATGAGCGTAGATAGTTGCTGAGTAGTTGTTAAGGAGAGGATCAAGGGGAATTGTTTGAAGGAACATCTGCAGCCTAATTATTTGGTCTGCCTGGGACACCAACACCTTAAATGAACATCTAACCAAGATGTTTCTACAAACCATGCCAATTTGGCAGTGAAAACCCATGTCCAGGCGTCCTTTGGGGATTCACAACCGCTGCAGAGCTGCAGCTGACGGCCCTGCTGTCCCTGTCACAGGACTCCAACTGACAGCAGTTACCAAGGCCCTTTGGGAAGACTGCCAAAGGTGTGTCACCTTCTCTGAAGAGGACCTGCTGCTTCCCTGTGGCTGGCATTAGCAGCAGAGCCCTCTGGTTCTCCAGCCCACACTTTCCCCCCTTGGACGCAGGAGGGACCGGCTTTCAGCCGCTGCTTTAACACCTGCCTTTGCTGTGCTCCTTTTCTCTCTCCCTTCCTACCGCATCCCTCAGGATGGGCTTCTTCTCATTCCAGATGGAGCCCAGAGCCTCAGAGTACACTGACACCCCTACTTACCCACCCTAGGAGATGTTGAAGAAATAACAGTTAGCAAATAGGAACTCTACCCATAGTGCGTATCTGGCCAGCCTATAAAGCTGTAATAGCTCATCCTACCGTTCCGAAGGCAGAGACCAGCCGATACTTTGATCCCAGATCTACCCTACTGTATGATCTGTCCTGAAGGTGAAATCATCGTTACCTTTGGAAGAGGATGGCAGTTGAGGAGAAGTGGGCAGTAAAGGATCAATGGTTGGGAAAAAGCAGCCAAGCAAGTGGCAAAGGCAGGAGCCGAGTTGTGCCAAGGCCAGCTCAGCCCAAGGAGCTTTGGCTGGCCCGCTCTTCAGGATGCCAAGCCCTGGCCAGGTGAGCTCACAAGCAGCGGGCGGGTGCCGCATCACTGCCCCTTTGTGACAGGGGCCACCCCCGGACGCACGGGGACTCACTGCGGCCCCGCAGCCGCCACAGCCCGGGCACCTCCTGCAGCCACCAGCCGGCAGCTGTTGGGCTGCCCCAGGCACTGCTGGCCAAGGGCTGCTCATCTGCCCGCGGAGCTCCCGCCTCTGCCTGGAGCCGCACCAGCCCCAGGAATAAAAACCTGCCCAGGGCTGTCAGCGAGCCCCTTCACAGCTTTGGCTGGCACATTCTGGGGGCTGAGGGCTTCTTTTCCACTCTTGCCAGGTACAGGACTGCCTCCGTGAGACTCCTGTAGCAAAGCACCTGGTGTCTGACAGGTTGGAACTTCTTGACTTTGAGGGTGGCAGAGCACTGGGACAGGCTGCCAGAGAGGTGGTGTAGCCTCTGTATCTGGAGACATTCAAAACCCACCTGGACGCGCTCCTGTGCAACCTGCTCTGGGTGAACCTGCTCTGGCAGGGGGGTGGACTAGATGATCTCCAGAGGTCCCTTCCAACCTGTATTATTCTGTGATTCTGTAATTTTATCTACCCCCCAAGATACAGCCACAGGCTGACTCTGAACTAGCGCTACCAAAGAACCACCTTGAGCAACTGCGCTGGGTGGACCTTGGGTGGCTGCCAGGCCCCCACCCAGCTGCTCTCCCACCCTGCAGCTCCAATAGCCATTTGTGGGTGGCTTTTTAGCATCTGGTTTAACCCCTCGACCCCCTGGAGGGCAGTGAGTGTTGCTTCTGCCCCAACGAGGCAGCTGGTTGCTATTCCTGCCCCCTTGAGCTCGCCAGTTGGGCCCCTGCACCGCCTG
Organism: Alca torda; assembly: GCA_008658365.1. Lineage (NCBI taxonomy): Eukaryota > Metazoa > Chordata > Aves > Charadriiformes > Alcidae > Alca > Alca torda. The sequence continues at coordinate 75,578,783 of CM018076.1, forward strand.
GCTCCTCTAGTTCTCCCCACTCTTGCTCGGGGCAGGGAGTTCCTCCTGCTCAGCTCAGGGCAGGGAGTTTTCCTCCTGCTCCACCAGGGAGCTTTCTTCTTTCTATCCTTGGCTTGGGGAGTCCAGTGTGGCCTCAGCCTGCTTGGGTGGCTTCTTTTCATGTCCCTCTCAGGACAGCTGGATTTCCCCTCTTTGCCTGGGGAGGCTCCTTTTGCCCTTCCCTACACCAGGTGCCTGGATTTACTCCTGCCCTGCTCAAAGGTGGCTCTTTGTGCCTCTGCCAAATTCAAGGTGGCTGGCTTTGCTCCTACCCCACTTGGGACATTTAGTTTTCTCCCTCTCCTGCTCAGGGCATCTCATTCTGCCCCTGCCCCCACGCCCCACTCAGAGGGCCATTATTGCCCCGGCCACAGCAGGACCACCGGGGCTCCAGCGCCATTTCCCTGGGACCAGCCCCTGGCCAAGTGCTGCCCTGAATTCTCACAGCACAACCTCGCCTGCCAGGACAAAGTCAGCTTTGCTTCCCAGCCTCCTCTAGCACCGCTCCTCCAGCTGGCATCTGACATGGAACAAAGAGCCTCAGCCCTGTGATCCCTCAGCTTTTACACTGAGCAAGGTTCAGGTGGGATGGAGTCCTCTGTTAGTCAGCTTTGGGTCACCTCTCCTGTCCGCTCCTCCCCAAAGGTGACACTCCCTCTACGCTTCTCCCTTCCGACCCTCCGTGGCCTGCCATGTTTAACCCACCACAGCCATCCTTCCCAGCTCTCCTGCTACCAACAGTGCTAACGAGGTGAGATTCCTCAAGGGCTCCCCCAGCTTGGCATCATCCACAAAGGAGGGGAAAGTGCATTTTCTGCCATCATACAGAGAGATAATAAAAATGTTCCCTAGTAGTTGTCAAGGGCTGGTCTTTGATGGATGCCACTAGTAATTGGCTGCCAGGAGGACTTTGTACCACAGAGGACATCTCTCCCTCATCAAGGAGCCAGCTTCCCACCCACCACATTGTCCACTTCTTCAGCCCGGCTGTCAACACCCTGGCTATAAGGAGACTACAGGAGACCACGTCAAAGGCCTTGCTAAAGTCTGGGTACACAACATCCCCTTCTTTTCCCTCCCACATGTCTTCTGCAATCCCTTTCTTGTCCTTCAAGTGCCTGCAGATGGCTGCAGGAGGACTTGTCATGTCCCCTTCCCTGGTGAGGCTGACCAGTCTGCACTTGTCCCAGTCCTCCTTCCTGCCCTTTTTGGAACACTGGTTCATGTCTGCCTTTTCCAAGGCCCCAGGAACCTCTCTGACTGCTCTGGCCTTTCCAAGGTGTTGGAGAGAGGTGTCACAATGACACTGTCCAGCCTTCTCCATCTCCTTGACACCAAAAGCCTTCTCACTATGACACACTCCCAGAGGAGTGCCCAGGACACAATACTGACCTGTCCAGGCCCTCAGGGCCACTTCAGAAGAGAACCACAAGTGATTTCTTCCTACAAGCCCACGACTCCAAGGGGATCTCTCTGCAGCTGACAGCTTTCCTAAGCTGTTCTTGTCAGTTCCTCCCAACCCCCATCCTTTCCTCTCCTCAGGCTGTAGATGAGAGGCTTGAGCAGGGGTGAGGTGCGTGTTGAAACGGGGCTTTGTTAAACTCTCTCAGGAGGGCTGTTCTGGGCATCCCACTGACAGGGAGGAGGGTGCCGTAGAAGGAGTGGCTGCAGGGAGGGGAGAGGAGCCGCTGGAGAAGGCCTTCTGCCTGCCCCTGCTGGGCAGGAGAGCTGCCCCCACGTGCAGCTCTGGTGCACGCACAGGATTCCAGCATGAACAGGAAGGGGAAGGCTGGGTCTAAAAGCAGGTTGTGAAAGCAAAGTCCATGAGTGTCATGGTTTCACGTCAGGAGAGTTTCAGCATTGGTGCAAACCCACCGAATCACAGAATCATAAACAGGGTTGGGTTTTAAGGGACCTGTAAAGGTCACCTAGTCCAACCCCCCTGCAGTGAGCAGGCACATCTCCAATTAGATAGGTTGCTCAGGGCCCTGACCAACCTGACCTTGAATGTTTCCAGAGATGGGTACATACAACCTCTCTGGGTGACCTGTTCCAGTGTTTCACCCCCACAAAGAAGAAGTGGTGCAGGACATGGGGACCCCAACATGTATCTGGGACAAGAATGAAACGATTGCTGTAGATGACAGAAATCCCCTTAGCCAAGGTGCAGCCTTCTTCTGGAGACAACCCT